>WBVU01000015.1:1004471-1064888 GCA_009192285.1 Morchella semilibera | reverse complement strand
CACCATGGGGTTCAGTCTGGCCTACTCTGTGAAGTATGGCCAGAACACGGAGAGGTTTCGCCAGACTTCCGAGCATCCAGGCTTCTACCTCCTCAGTATCCATTATGCGGACCCAGGCTGGTTCCTCTTCCGGTTCGGCTGGTTGGTTCATCGAGCCATAGAATTCCCGGACCAACCGACCACTGGGGATATGCTTGCAGGCGACTCTTCCAAGCTCTTGGATATTCCTCCGAGTCATCACAGCAGCGTAACTAGGCTCATTATGTGCATGGGTCCAAGTGTATTCCCGTCTCCTAGCATCAGGATCGTATTCATTAAAACGGTCAGGGTCGACAACGGTGACAGATATTAGTCGCTCAGATTGTGGGGCGATGCTTTTTGGTGCTTTGCCGGAGTGCCCTTGAGAGCCTTGCGGCAGATCGTCGAATCGTCGCGTCCAGTCTCGGGTGTGAGCTAATCTCGGGTGAATTCCCGAATTTCCCAGCCCTAGGACCTTTTCCCTTCCGCTGACATCGACCACTAGCCAGGTAAGTGCTTCCTGTATCTTTGGCCTGGCTATTTCCTCTGGCCCCCATGATCGTGGCCAACCTACCAGAGGCCTCTGTTCAAGAAGCCATGCACAACTCATTAAAATGAGTAAGCCCGCTAGTTCTTTTATTGACCCATCTTGTTCTTGTCATCTCTGCGGCGAGGTCTTTCCTCAATCTGTTGAAACCCTTTGGGGAGGCGGCCAATCCCAAAGTCACCTTGGCAGTGCTTGCGTCCATCGAAACAACCTCCTTTGACCACCTTGCCTTGAAAGCCTTTTTTTTTTCTGTCTCTGACAACGTCCTTGTGAGGCGTGGCGAGGTTCGTCTTCGTCGTCTCCGTCACCGTCCTCGTCTTCGTCCTCGTCTTCGTCCTCGTCTGCGTCCTCATCTTCGTCCTCGTCCTCGTCCTCGTCTTCGTCTTCGTCTGTCCCGGCGTTTTGGCATTTGTTCCGACAGTCCGGTAGGCGGTGTACAGTTGTGGTGGTTCGGGTAATGTTAAGCGAGAATGGGGAGTGCGAGGTGGGGGTTGTCGTCATTAGGTTCTGGGAGGTTCGATGGCGTGATGGATTGGTAATGCAGAATAGCGGAGATGGTGGGGAGGATTACGAGGTGTGGTAGCAACGGGTTTCTATGAGGTTCTATGAGCGAAAGTGTGAGTCATAGCGGACTAGTGGAGGAGGTGTGTTAAATAGCGGAGATAGATGTTTTCCTTAGTCTCTTCTTTCTTTCCTCTTTGTCTCGTCTTCCTGTTACCTCAGTACATAGGAATCTACTCCTATTTCCAAGCTATAGTCTCTCGTGTTAACTATCTGATCCTCTGACAAGGGGAAACTCCTAGTATCTCTCATCGTTCTCGTTGAGGTCCATCTGGTCCTCGCTTTCCCTGCTCTGTGTCCTTGTGCCCTTACCCTTGCCTTTGCCTTCGCCGGTGCCTGTGCTTGTGCCTGCCCGGTGTTGCCTCTGTCTTCGTCAGTCTCCTCGTCCCTAGACTGTGCTCCTCGGGTTCTTCTGCGTCATCATTGTCATCTTCTTCTTTGCGTCGGGTTACTCCGTCACATCGTTTTCATCTCCGTCCTCAGGATGATTGTGCTTGTCTCTATCTTCGTTTTGATGTGCGCTCTTGGATATCGCGATAGCTCAGTCTAACGGGGCGGGGTCGGGTCGAGGGCTAGGACAGGGTCGGCTCAAGAGATACCCGAGGCGAGGCAGGTTCAGGTTCAGGTTCAGGTTCAGGGTCGAGGCAAGAACAGGAGGGCCGAAGCCAAAGTAATGTATTGCTAACAGAAAGAAGACGTTGCCTAGAGAAGCAGAAACATAGGAAAGAACAAACACTATATATACAACTATCCCCCCCGCACCAATGACTCATACCATAGAATCCCGTAGAAACTACTACACGCCAGGACCACTCATACTATTCCCAATAAACCCAATTCTATCCGTTACTACCCAATTCTTCCTAGCGCTTACATTCCATTACCCGAGCTCCTTCCTAATCCCTCATTCTACTTCCGACATCAACCGATACTATCCAACAACCCTGTTCCAGAGACGCCTTGGCGGAAGGCGGGGTACAGGAGGCGGAGCCATAATAGTTGCCCTCTCTTTAGATTCGAGCTCCGCGAGAATTCCATCAGGTCCCGGCTTGGTAGGATATGCTACATGAAAGCGGGACAAAAGGTGGGGAACATTGGTAAGATTCGCGGTGTATTCCCAAGTTGGTGCATCATAATCCTTCCACTTAACCAAATACTGCAGACGCGAAAAACGTAAACGGGAATCTAGGAGCTCATCGACTTCCCATTCCTCCTCACCGTCAACAATCACCGGGGGTGCGGGAGGGGGAATATGTCCTGGTAAGGGATCGGTAGCGCAGGGTTCCAACTTCGAAACATGAAAAACAGGATGTATCTTCATTGTAGAGGGGAGATCGAGTTCGTAGGCATAAGGACTAATAATTGACTTAATCTTGAATCGACCAAGACGTTTTCAATCAAGTTTCCGGGATGGCCTAGTAGTCTGTATATTCCTAGCATTCAACCATACCTCATCGCCTACCTGGTAGACTGGGGCGGGAACTCGATGAACATTGGCATTGGTCTCCTGGCGGTCTTGGGCATAACGCATCTCAGCTTGCAACTGATCGTGAATCTCAGCCATCTTCTGAACAAGGGCATTGGTATCCTGGGAGCAATCGGTAAACGGTGGTAGTGCTAAATTTTCCGTAAACCGTGGGTCGAAGCCATAGTTAGCCATAAAAGAAGAAATTTGAGTTGTCTCCGAATAGTGATTATTAGAGGCGAACTCGCCGAGAGGTAACCAGTCCACCCAGTCATTTTGCTGGTAGGATACATAACTCCTCAAGTACTGTTCTATCACCGCATTAACCCGTTCCGTCTGGCCATCAGTTTCGGGATGGAAGGCGGAGGACATAGGAACATTAATCTTTAATAATTTGCAGAGGGACTTCCAGAACCGGGACGTAAACCGAGTACCATGATCGGAGACAATACTAGTTGGGAGACCATGAAGCTTCCAAACATAATCAATAAACAGACGTGCAAGATCTTCAGAGCCAGTGGTAGTATTGCAGGCAATATAGTGTCTCATCTTCGACAGACGATCAACTACCACGAGAATCGCATCTCTCCCCTTGCTCTCCGGTAGTCCCGTGACGAAGTCCATGGAAACATGTGTCCAAGGTTTCTGAGGAATCGGTAGAGGGCGAAGAACTCCATAGGGGGCGTGGTGAGCCGTCTTACTACGACTGCAGGTGTGGCAATTCCTAACATAGCGGTCCACCGTATTGCGCATCCCTGGCCAATAATAGGAACGGGCGAGGAGCTGAAAGGTTTTGGCTTTCCCAGAGTGGCCTGCAGATGGAGCATCATGGTATTCCCTTAACAGGTGCAAGTGCAGAGGCGTATCGTCTGGAACAAAGAGTTTCCCGCGGTAGGTCAAGAGGCCTTTCCTGGTTGAACACTCTGCTAGGGTAATCTCTCGGGAGTGCCTAATGCCATCTCGGAGGAGTCCTAAGATTTTATTTGGGAATGAGTCAGTGACATAAGCCTGTTCAAAAGGTTTCTCTAGGGGTGACTGTCCTCAGACAGCCGGAATGGCTGCCAACAAACCCAAATTATGGGACTTCAATACTGTCTGACTTTGCTGCGTCAGGCGTTCATCCCCCTTTTTAGGCAGATCTCCTGATCTCCTAGTCAATGCATCTGGTTTTCCCCCTTGCTTTCCTGACCGATACTTAATCACATAATTAAACCGCGAAAGAAACTCTGACCAGCGTGCCTGTCGGCGATTCAGATCTCTCTTAGTCATAAAGTATTCCAAATTCCCATGATCACTGAGGACTTCGATAGGTTCGGCAACACCCATCAGTTCAGCTCTCTATTCCTCAAAACACTTAATAATAGCCAGCAATTCTTTATCGTAAATCTCGTAATTGCATTCAGTGGGGGAGTGAGTTCCAGAGAAATAAGCAACAGGGTGAAGAATATTCTCATCGCTATACTGAGAGAGAGTGCCACCTGAAACATAGTCTGACGCATCTGTTTCCACAATGGCTTGGCGATCAAAATCAAAATGTCGGAGAATCGGGGCAGTAGTAAACGCAGTCTTCAATCCTTCAAATGCCCCTTCGCAAGCGGGGGACCATACAAACAGCACGTTTCCCTTGGTAAGCATAGTAAGAGGACGAACAATTCCCGAATAGTTTTTGATAAAACGCCGATAGAAATTTGCCCAACCATTGAACACTTGTATATCTCTAACGTTCAGGGGACGAGCCCACTTAACGATGGTTTCAATCTTTTTGGGGTCGAGCTTTAGGCCTTCGGTAGTAACAATCATGCCCAAGTACTTCACTTCCTTAACCTGGAACTCGCATTTCTCAGGAGAGCAATAGAGGTCGGCATCGGTAAGAGCTTGCAGGACTTGATTGACATGGTCGCAATGAGATTCCAAATCCTCACTATAAATAAGGATATCATCAAGATAAGCTGTACAAAAGCGATCCAGGAAGGGGTGAAGAGTATCATTAATAAAATGCTGAAAGACGGCGGGGGCATTGGTCAATCCGAAGGGCATCACTTTGTACTGAAAATGGCCGACTCTGGTGCGAAACGCAGTTTTCCACTCATCTCCAGCTGCAACCCGGACCAGATTATAGGCATTCTTCAAGTCCAGCTTGGTATACCATTTGGCCTTGCAAAGTTGATTAAACGTTTCCTTGGGCAGCGGCAATGGATATCGGTTCTTAACGGTAATCGCATTCAGGCCTCGATAATCCACACAGAATCGAAGTCCACCACCAGGCTTTTTCACAAACAGAACAGGGGATCCGGCGGGGGAGGAGCTAGACTCGATAAACCCTTTCTTTAACATATCATCGATATACTCGATCAATGCGGCCAGCTCATCTCGAGACATACTATATAGAGGACCGAAGGGGGGTTCCTTTCCCTCATGAAGATTGATCCAAATATCATAGGGACGGTGCGGGGGCAGTTTCTGGGGACCTTCCTTGCCAAACTGTGACGGAGTAACCCGACACAAAGAAGAAGATGACAATGATGACGCAGAAGAACCCGAGGAGCACAGTCTAGGGACGAGGAGACTGACGAAGACAAAGGCAACACCGGGCAGGCACAAGCACAGGCACCGGCAAAGGCAAAGGCAAGGGTAAGGGCACAAGGACACAGAGCAGGGAAAGCGAGGACTAGATGGACTTCAACGAGAACGATGAGGACTGCTAAGAGTTTCCCCTCGTCAGAGGATCAAGTATTTGGTACAAGAGGCCATGGCTTGGAAATAGGAGTAGATTCCTATGTGCTGAGATAACAGGAAGACGAGACAGAGAGAAAAGAAAGAAAGAACTAAGGAAAACATCTATCCCCGCTATTTAACACTCTTCCCTGATCCATTATGACTCACACTTTCGCTCATAGAACTTCATAGAAACCCGTTGCTACCACACCCCGTGATACTCCCCACCATCTCCGCTATTCTACATTACCAATCCATCACGCCATCGAACCTCCTAGAACCTAATGACGACAGCCTCCACCTCGCACTCCCCGCTCTCGCTTAACATTACCCTAACAATCACAACCATACATCTCCTACCGAACTGTCGGGACAAATGCCAAGACGCCGGGACACAAACCGTTGCAAAAAGTGGTGATGTTCGGGAGGAACCAAAGTAGCAATTTCCGGGCGTATCGACTCCGTAGAACCACCAAGGAACAGGGCATACACGGTTAGTCCCTGGGTGGTTTCAGCAAAGGTGGCAGCACTGACAATCTCAAAGTCGTGATTGGCGGGAAGCGGTGAGGTAATTACCTTAACATAAGCGGGAACTTAATTATCATTGCAACGTTGGAGACAGAGGGGACCCGAAGGTCAACGAATTATCGCCAAAGTTAATAGCAACATTATGTCGGCGCGGCCAGGGGATTCCTAGCACCAACGGATAATGTCCTAAGCGGGTAACATAGGCAGAAATCTTTTCAGTATGACCTTGAATGCGAAGAGAAAAGTGGGTAATATGAGTAATGCTACCAGAGGAGATTTCTCTTCCATCGATAACATGAAGGGCGCGAGGATTAGGGAGAAGAGTAGTGGGGATTTCCTTGTGGCGTACAAATGATTCATCAATGAATGCGAATCCGGAAGCCCCGGTGTCAACAAGTGAGTAGATTTTAACAGTTTTATTCTCATCATATACGATACCTGAAACAACAAGATGATCGTTATCCGAAACCTTCTCACCAGAGACACCAGAAGCAGCAGAAGCAGACAAAGAGAGAGGAGAGACCTGGCCTAAGCCACCTAAGACAGGTTCTTGTGAAAACCCGACTGATCCGGGGCAGTTGCCAACATCGACCCAGGAGAACCCAAACCCAAAGAACCAGAACCAGAAGAAGAAGAAACACCAAAAGGAAACCCAAAAGCATAACCGGGAGAAGAAGAAGAAGGTCGAGAAGCTTGATTAACAACAGGAGGCGCGCCGGCCCCAGACATAACCGGAGGTACACCGACCTCAGAAGTAGCAGCAACACGAGCGGGACGAGCAACAGGGCGAGCAGGACATTCAGCGGCAAAGTGCCCAGGGCCTCCGCAATACATGCAGAGCCCTTGAGCGGCACGGCGGGCTCGTTTGGCGGGGGTGATAGGCCCACGGCGTTGGGGACGACGGGCACCAGAGAGATCCATTGGTACCGCACCACCTGGAGAATAAGAGGGGTGAGGAGCAGGAGCAGCAGAAGCAGGAGCAGGAGTACGAGCAGGGGCAGAGGGAGCAAAGGGCTGACGGGCGGCAAAAGGGGAGGAACGGTCTCTGGCACGAGCATCCCGAAGCCGATTATCGAACTTCTGGAGCAAAAGAACGTATTCGGAGGTAGCAGCAGGGACGTCGTGGTGTATCATAGCGGAGCGGAGCTCACGAGAGAGCCCTTGGGTAAGTGCATGTTTCTTAGCCTCATCGTTCCATCTAACCTCAGCAGCCAACCGTTGGAACTCAGCGAAGTAACTAGAAAAGTCTCGACCTCCTTGGGTAAGACGTTCGAGTTCTCACTCGGCAGTGGCAATGCGGTCTGGATCCCCGAAGGCGGTTTCCAGAATAGTAATCAAGGCTTCAATATCCTCCAGGTCGATGCGTCCTCCAACAACAAGGGGCATCACCTGGGCAAGAGCGCGGCCAGAGAGAAGATTAATGGTATAAGCCAGGCGGGCTTGGGCAGCAGGGAAGCGGTCATGGTTGGCAAGCATCTTAAGGCGGAGTTGAGTAACAAAGGGGCGAAGTTCCTCCCGCTTGCCATCAAACTTAGGCGGGTCAGGAACTTTCTCTGAGCGAGAAGTTGGGAGTGGAGCAACAGGAGGAGCAGGAGCAGGAGCAACGGGGGGAGCAAGAGGAGGAGCAGCGGAGGGAGCAGGAGGAGGAGCAACTGGGGGAGTAGGAGGAGGAGCAGCCGCCTGGGCCGACAGTAGACTATTGAGCTGGCGAACCTCCACGAGCTGGCTCTCCAGACTCGCGATTTGCTGTTCAAGGTCAGGGATAACGGAGGCAGTATTCAAGGCTGTGTCTCTCTCGAAGCGAGCCATGTCCCTTTCGTGCCGGATGGGAGAGATATTATATCCCAGCAGGTCGAAGAGGAGGGCCTTGTCATGGTTGTATTGTTCGGTAAAAGCTGGGACGTCCACAGGGGCAGCCCAGGTAGCGGGAACCATATCGCTATTAGCGATGCGGTCGGTAATAACAGGTTCAGGGGCGATCATAAACAAGGATCTGGAGGCTGCCATGGTAGTATCTCGGGAGCCAAAGAAGAGGCAACGTAGTCTAACGGGGCGGGGTCGGGTTGAGGGCTAGGACAGGGTCGGCTCAAGAGATACCCGAGGCGAGGCAGGTTCAGGTTCAGGTTCAGGTTCAGGTTCAGGTTCAGGGCCGAGGCAAGAACAGGAGGGCCGAAGCCAAAGTAATGTATTGCTAACAGAAAGAAGACGTTGCCTAGAGAAGCAGAAACATAGGAAAGAACAAACCTATATATATCAATATCCCTCCGACTCAAGACTCATACCCTAGAATCCCGTAGAAACTACTACAACACCCGTAGCACCCTTACTATTCCCAATAACCCAATTCTATCCGTTACTACCCAACCTTCCTAGCGCTTACATTCCAATTACCCGAGCTCGCTTCACCCTATCCTTCATTCTACTTCCGATCAACGATACTATCCAACAACCCTGTCGGAGACGCCTTGGGGAAGGCGGGTACAGGGAAGGCGAGCGTGATACTTGGGAGCTTTGTGGGATGGCTCTCGGGGGTGTAAACAGCAGGCTGGGAATTAGTAGTAGAGGATGGCCCAGACCGCAGATCTTGTCGGGGCGTTGGTGCTGTCACGGTTGCTGTTGCTTTTGAGCTTTGGAGGTGACTTTTGGAGTGCTTGGGCCTGCGACAGCAGTCCTTGTTTGCTGTGGCTGATGTGGTTTTGGAGGTATCTTTTGGAATGATTGGGCCTTGCGACAGCGGTCGCGTGTCGCTGATACGCTAAGGTGTTGAGTTGGCTTGGTGGGTCTGGAAGTTTTTTTCTTGGGGCTTTGGGAGATGTGATAGTTCTCTGGGGTGCTGATAAGCTTTAGCTTAATGCGATATCTGCTGGCTGCTGTTGCTTTTTTCCAAACTGGGGGGGCCTTGGTCTTGCGAAGCCTTGGAGCGCGGCGAGCAAGTCTCGTCGGGTGTCAGCGCCTGTTTCAAGGGTGGTCTGGTGGTGGAACGTCGTAACTCCAGGGAATTCCTACTCTATGTGAGAGGATAGTCAACTCTTCCTCTTCAGCTTCGGGGATAGGCTGGTGCAGATGCTTTCGAAGGGTTAGTCGAGATCTTTCAGGGCTTCCGGGAGTGATGTCAGGACTATCAGGAGCCTGCAGGTTCGAGCGATGTGGTCGTGTAGCAATCTCATCTTCGGAATCAAGAACTGGTTGGTGCCCACGTTTTCGGGGGGTTGCGAACAATCTTGTAGAACTTTGGGGAGGGCTATCAAGAGCTTGTGGGTTCGAATAACGGGGTCTTGTGGCAATATCGTCTTCGGATTCAGGGACTGGTTGGCGCTGACGCTTTCGGGGGGTTGGGATCTCACTCTGGGCTTTTGCAGTCTTTGGTAATGTATCGTGAGTATGATGGAAGGGGTCTTTCCGACTTGCCCCTGGACTGGAGGTATGTTAGAAACCTATGTATAGTGATTAGGGAACAACCATGTGGTGTTTATATACTAGTCATCCCAGGGGTAACTCTTAGTAGCGTTGGGAGGCAATCCTTCAAACTGGAAATTCTGGGGAAGGTATCAAGTTGAAAGTGGTCGAAGTGATGATATCAAAGTTGAAATTTGAAATTGAAAAGGCTGGACGAACAAGAAATGATTAAACGTAATATAAAGGTTAAAAAGACGCATCCAGCTCAATGCTGGCGAGGTTGTGAAGAGTATGGGGATTGGTGAATGAAAGGTCTCCCAAGGTGGAAGAAGAGGTAGAATACCTCCTTCTTCCAACACTCACACGAAATCAAATTTAGTCATTAAGAGCTATTGAGAGGATCTTTCGAAAGCTTCCACAGTCTTCGCCAGAACGCACAGAGCCACGAATCTTTGATTGCTCGGGCCTGTGTTCGACGGTTTTTGGGCAAGTTACTAAATGACGTAAGATTAGTATGAGTGTTGGTATTCGAGTCCGTTTTGGTGTTGGCATGATGGCTTTTCTTCGAATCGTTAGGTGTTTCTAATCTCGTTTTCAAGTCAGATGTAGTCATTTGGGTATCAAAAGATAGGGATTTTCGGGCATTGCACCGATTTTTGAGCCACAGATTTCGAGGGTACTCGTGAAACCTTTTGGAGTAGTGGTGGAATCCCTAGAAGGTTTGGCCAATATGTGCGATAGATGTTGGGTTTTTGATCTGAAGCATATGTTGGTTAGTTTTTCAACGTGAATATATGGACGTTGCTAGAAGTTTTTGTTTTTGGCAAGGAGGGTGGTGCCCTCCAATACACCCTCACAAGTATTAGTAATCCACAGGCTTGGCAGCAGTTGTTTGAGCATCAAGCATGGGGAGGTAGGTGGGCGGGGACACCTAATGAATCCTCCTGTCCTTTTTGCAGGGCAAGCGATACAGGTGCGGTGGGGGCGGAGGTCAACACCTACGGAAAATCACCTAACGAAGCGGTATGGATGTTCGACAATCAATGCGATCTTTGAGAATCACAAACGACTAATTCCAAGTTTCAGATGGCTCTGATCTGGATGATCCAGTTTGCGAGGAGGGTCATCTAACATATTCTGAACTTTTCTCACAAGCTGCTGGAGATTTCAGACCTAGAATCAGAGTTCTTTTACTTTTTGTAGGACGATAGGGAGGACTGGTGGAGGAGGAGTTTGGGAGTTACTTCGCGATTGCTCCACCACGGTCTACGAAGGTGCTTTTCCGGCGAGGCTCTATATCCTCTGAGGGCCAATCAGGAAAGCGCACATGGCTTCTCGGCAATCCGTGCAACCTTTCAACTCATCCGTATGAATTCCGGATTGGCGCGGTACTTTATTTTGTCCAAAGAGCATCACAAGGAAGTATCGATAGCTTCTTCTACTGCCCGGAGACCAATCAGCCATTAGCTCTATAGAAATGGGTGAGGTTTTAACGAAAAAATTGGAGGAAATGAACGATTGCCCGTAGGAGGTCCAACATGGCCATTGCGGAGGTTGTTATAGAGGGAAAAGCTACGCAACTACTTATCGGGCCCCTATGACCAATTTATTCGGATTTCCTCCTTTAGGGGACAACGGGCATTCAAGGAGTCTCTTATATTTGCACCGTCAATGGAGTACAACGAGAAGGGAGAGAGAATTTACGGCGAAATGCATACAGGGGACTGGTGGTGGGAAACACAGGTGAGGAGAAGCTTTCCGAGATCTCTAGGAGGTTTCGTTAGAGTCAGAAAAGTCATGACTGATCTCAAAAAGAATTCTCTCCCTGAGAGTTCAACGTTAGTTCCGGTAATCTGTGCCTCGGATGGCACTCACCTGACGAACTTTAGTGGTGATAAAAAGGCTGGCCAATCATCTCACATTGGGGGAATATCAATTCTCTGTGAGAATGAAGTTCTGGGCACTCATTAGTACTCCTAGGCGCTAATTACCAGTTGGCCGCCCTAAGCTCAGTCAAATTACGAGTGCGAAATTGGCAACTTTTTGCGGGTCGGGGGGAATTCGGCAGATGGCTCTGGCCACAACGGCTTCAAAGATTATCTCTTTCAAAAGCTGAAAAGTAGTGGCGGAGGAGGGCAGTTGATATCCTGCGGAATGGTATGAACGGTATGTTCCTGTACTGTTGGGTGGATCGTGACGGCAACCTGAGCAACGCCTCGTTGCAAAAACATCAGCAATTCCGGCCCTAGCCCAGATGTGAGGTGGAGTATAGATTCCCCTTGGAAGCTATCGGCAGAGCTCTATGCGTGATCAAGAGACCTACCAGGAGATGGTACGGCAGTTTAATGAGAACCCGACGAATACATCACCAGTAGAATATCTTTTATCGAGGTCTTTGAAGACTCTCTTCAATGCTTTATGCGATATGCCGAGATGCAAGGTGTACGACTTGAACAAACCGGATCTATTGCACAACATCTACCTCGGAATGTTAAAGCATATGATGGAATGGGTTCAAGGATTTCTCAAAGAGAATGGGCGTCTCGAGCGTTCCGATAATAGCATGGTCAAAGATTGGGCCTTATCTTCGGCTTGCCATGTCTGACTAAGCCTTTATAGGGCAATCACAGCAATGGCAGGGGAAAGAGATGCGAAACCCTAGGGCGTATAGTTCTGGGAGCTTTGGCGGTGGCTCTTTGAGAAATCCAGGGAGCTCTGTTCGAGCTGACTTCGGAGAGGCCTTTGACAATGCGTCGGGCGCACTTGATTTGACTTTTTCACCTGATGGGCTCAATACGGATTCATACCAAGAGTACACTTGAATATTTGGAGGGTTATCTCAAGGACTTCCATAGGTATAAGGATATCTTTTTAGAATTTCGAGCCTACAAGCAAACTAAGAAAGATGCAAAGAATCGAACATGGGCTCTCCGGCAGGAGGGCTCTCAGAAGATTGACCGTGGCTTAGAAGAGGTCCGCGAGATCCGCGAGAAATCTCATTTCATCTTCATCAAATTGCATCAATTATCACATTACCGAGAGCATGTGGAGCGATTCGGGAATATTCCTATGTTCTCTCTACGGATATCAGCGAACTGGCCCACGTACACCAAATCAAAGAAGCATACGCTGCTTCAAACAAAGTTGATGCGGCGATCCAAATTCTTGATTACGGCGGAAGACGATTGGCACTAGAAATACGGATACTGAACCTCAAAGATATCGTGGAAGCTGACGGATCTTCTAAGAACCGCAACGAGAGCCTATGGGAGCATCGTGAGAACTTGCGGGAATTACTTGATATTTTTAAGATAGAAGACCGCAAGAGAGCACCGAATGAACAGCCTATAATCGACTCCGAGTTGCCCTTAAAAAGGCTTTGCAACCGCTCTACCAGGCTAGAAATCCTATGCGATATTGCAGATGAACTCAAGATGAGTAGAATAAGATTTTATCGCATGATAAGAGAATATGCGGAGGATGCGGGGATGTTCAGAGAGCTTTGGCGGAGCCTTGAGACCCTTGAGCGAGCTCCGACGTTGAACGATTTACCTGCTCCAGGTTCCGGTTCAATTTTTGTCAAAGACCAGAATTGCGTACGGAAATCATAACCTGTGTGCACGGCGAAATGCAGGCATTAGAAAACGGATCACCGAGGAGAGATTGGACATGGGTAACGGTGGGGACTCGAGATCAATGGGGAGCGTTCGGGGGAAGGCTACCAGGACGCCTGGAGGCTTTATTTAAGCTACGAGATAATAGGGGACGGGTGCACCGGCTATGTGCGATCGAACTCTTGGAGGCCAAGGACCTAGGGATTCCTGATAGCTCTCATGGTCTTCTTAAAGCCTCTAGAAGGAGTAGTAACCAAATTTTGGTAGTGAATATATGGTGTATTTTAGGGATGGCACATTTATTTGAGATAGACAGGGGAAACTGGCTTGTGAATACTAGAATAGATCTACGGACATGGAATGAATTTAGTTAGATATATAGGCTACTTATAACTTTGTAGGGACTCGCGATGGTGAAAGGAGCTATCGCCAAATCTCCTGGAACGCCAGGTGCCGTATGGGACACGGGAAATCTCCTGGCGTGAATGGAGAAAAAGAAGAGGGTGCCTGGCGCAGAATAATTCAGAGGATGGCGCCTGGCGCAGAATATCCCAGAAAATGGTGCCTGGCACAGAATAATTCACGGGATAACGCCTGGCGCAGAGTGATTCCTAGAGTGGCACCTGGCGCAGGGTAACCACAAAGTTTGCGCTAGGGCGCTCCTGGCGCTGAGGGCACAGGGATGCGCCAGGGCGGAGGGTTATGCGCCCAGAGACAACTGCAAGCTTGCTGATGTAGAGCATATATCTTTATAGACAAAGAGATAAGTGATATTGTATGAGTTATAGTTATTTAATGAGTCCGCTCTTTCATTAGTTCAAAATGCATCAGTCTCTTTAGTTATCCTTCTTAAAACCTGAGTGACCTATCAAGAGCGTTTGGGTTTGTCTTCCCATACTAGCAATCCTCTTTGCCTCAACCATGCGCTTCACCTTAACAACAGCATTTACTGATTTTGCATCTGTTTCTTCCTGTTGAAGAAGATGCAACTCAATTCCCTCCAAATATTCAGGAGCTGATTTGCTTGAAATTTTTGGTTTTTGGTCAAGTGACTGCATAGACCCGTTCTCTTCTTCATCAAAATCAGTTTCAGCATTGAGACCATTCGACGTAGAGGCCGCAAGAGAGGCAAAGAAGGATTCCTGTCAATGTTAATAAAATAAAACTAAAAGGAGTCAATACCTCTAGAAATTCGGCATTGTCTTCAACTAATTCATCAGAGGGGTCAAGATAAAAGTCTAAATCAAATCCAGACCGAATAAATCCTGCATTCTGGAGCATAGTTAAACCTTGTTGAACCTCTCTTCTGACCGATAAAACATCTGCATCCCTAGTTTCATCATAATCGGGATTGATTGAAGTTATAAGAGTGTGATTATCTCCGGAACCAAAACTACTTGGAGAAGTAGCATTTGGATTTGCTTCTTTTATAGCCGATGCAGATGATGAGGTAAGGGAAGATGCTTTGTATGATTTAACTGTACTCTTTTGAAAGCAATTGAAAATTGTAGAAGGTTTAACATGCTTCCGCAGCCCATCTAACCGCTTGGAGTAATGTAATTTTAGGAAGAATTTGCCCTGGCTCTAAGGCTTCTGCGGTACGGACCATGCTTCTGATATAGTGTTTGCGTGTATGTGATTTCCAGAACTGAATTATTCCTTGATCTAGTAAGGCCTGGCAGACAGAGGTGGTGTTTGCTGGTAACCAAGCAATCCTTATATTACGAAGAGCAGTTGCACCGCCAATTATAGATACAGCGAGTTCGTGGGCTGAAAAAATATCCATCAACAGTACAATCTTCCTCCCTTGTGTCTTTCTATCAAACCAATGCAAATATTCAACCATGATATCATGTTTCATCCATGCAGTATTATTGTTATAATAAACATTTCCGAGAGCATTACGATTGATGTTCTTGAAGTATCGTGGATCTTTTGATTTTCCAATTATCCAGAGAGGTAATTTGTAAGTACCAGTACCATTTAATGTAAAGCCGACTGTTATTCGTAACTTATCTTTTGTCGTGCCTGCAAATTGTTATGTGCATAATCATCTATCTAGTTGTATTCGATAAAAGTATCCAGTTTCGTCGAAATTGTAAATATCTTCCAGATGGTACTTCCTTACGAGAGCCCGAACAACATTCATTTGATCAGTTCCAAGTAACAATGCATTGCCGGCACTTCCAGATTCACTACGTTCCTTATATCCTTCGAAATTGTGTTTTTTCTTCCACCGATCCAGCCAACCATCAGAGAATTTAGGTTCCGGCTCACCTAAACCATTAATTAATATCTGAATATATATTTGTAGCAATAATAGCTACTGTTAATATGGTAAATAAAATATTTTACCGACCAGGATAAAGAAAAGCAATCATCCCACGTCCTTTTTCTTTCAGGACAAGCCCGGAAATTGTCACTTTTTTTTCCATTTTTTTTGCCTACTCGTAAAGGGCATCGTCCAGCTTTGGCCATTTTACATCTCTTTTTTTTTTTTTATCCAGTTGATCCTTTTTCAAAGTACCGGCTAGGTCCTCCACTAAATCACCAGACCGCTTACTGAGAATCGTGCTGATAGAGAACTGGGAAAGTATTCTCCCATTATGCAAACCACTAAACCATAGTTGAGTCTTCTGCCAATGCAGTTTTTTTCCAGTGTTTTTTAATTCCTCCTTTACCCACTCGCAAAGCTCTTTCTTTTCCCCTTCACTTATTCCCTTCCTAGTCGGTGCCATAACGTGGTAATTTTTGCTACTTGCTATCAGATGGTTGAGAAGGTACAGTAGAGGAAAGGGATAAGTGCATATGAAGTTGAGAAGAAACACGATTTGGAATAAGTTAGGGAAATCAGGAATCGTCATGTTCAGACATAAGAATTGCCCTAACTCTAACCTCTCTATAAGGATGTCTACACAAATTATTTTGAGAAAATAAGGATATCCTAATAAGTGAATATCCTTATTTCCCCACCAAATTCCATTGAGCCCGGCTCACTATATCTTTATAAGCCAATTATCCCTATAAACAATACCCCTATAACGAGATTCGACTGTAACAGCATATAGAGTGGTTGAGTAAACCTGAACAGTAGGGTCCTGGGAAAGTTTTTTAAACTATGGAGGAGTAATTGCCAAAATGTGTGTAACTGACCTTTCCGGCGGTGGAGTTGAAGTTCCTCAAGCAACAATAGGTTTGTGGTTGGCTATGCAGTATTCAAGACATACTGACCACTGGAAGTGAATCTCATTCCTTCTACTATCAATCAAGACTACATGCTTTCGCATCCAAAATATTCCCATCACAATCAGATAGTGTCACAATTTCATAATAAAGAAAGAGCATTCCTCTACATGTCCATTAATCTCCAATTTCAACGTCACCTTCCTAGTCACTGTTACGGGATTTGGAGACAGGAAGACCAGCGAAGCCTCCCTATGCTACTGAACTCCCAATTGGTGCCCCAGAGAGGTACAAGTGGTGCCAAGTATGGCCAGATTTGCGGAGTTTGCAGAATCACTAGTTAAAACCTGTTTTTCGCCCGAAAATAACCCCCGAGCGTCAAAGCGACGGCACACGCTGTCAGGACACCGGTGGGTATATGAGGGGGCAAAGTTTCAAGTTTGGGATCAATCAGGACCAAAACTGATAAACGGCAAAGGTTTTGAGAAAGCTGAATGCTGGTGACTTCTCAGCGGAAAGGTAAGACTACCCGACACCTCCGGTACCTAATCGTTGATAGTCCTAATGTTGAGCCATGCTCCTTAGTGATAGATAACGATTCAGGGAAAGAGTTGGCGAGTGAAGTCGAGGCCCGGTACCAAGGAGGTATCAGGTAGGCTGACTTCGGCACTTCCCCGCTGACGAAAAACTGAGTGCATGCAGTAGCGCGATGTAACATAAGGGTTTTAAAAGGCGTTGTGAACGTTGGCGTTGGTGTTTTGTTTTCTTCGCGATTATCACGGTCTTCTGGTTCTCCCACATATTGTTGTAATGATAGTTCTTAGTCCGCGTGACATTTTGCGCGGGATATAAATACAGTGTCATTCTTCGACTTTGTTGAAATCATCATCGACGAAGAAAGAGTCTTAACGATATAAATCTATTACCTCTATTCTATACGCTCTTAGTGATTCTGAAAATATCTAAACGCTGAACCAACAATCTTCGTGTTAGCTTACCTCAGCTCTATAGACGACTTTCTATACTCATCGAAAGCTAAGCATCGGTGCAACAGGAGATTCTAGTTACGTTTAGACTGAAGTGACCCCGTTCCTTTCTGCCTCTGCAGTTAGCGTTTCGGACTCTGAGCTCTTCACAGTACTACTCTAGTAGTCCGGTGCGACACCCTAATAGTCACCTTTCCTGATTCAATAGGCCTCCCATCAATCACATCAATCTCCCTCTCAGTCCTCAAATTTTCATCTTCAGTTCATTGTGGCGCACAAAGTCTTCATTTATAAATGTATATTCCGACGCTCCAGTATCAATCAAGGCATAAGTGGGTACAATAGATTTTTTATTTTGCAAAATAGAACAAACTACAATCAATTGATTCCCATCGATCTCCTCTTCTGATACTGAAGATGTTGAAATAGATACTTTAGAAAAAACCTTAGGAGATCCCTGAACTACGCCGCTTAGACCAGGAACGACTTTTTTAACTCCTCCTCCTCCGATATCACCTCCTCTTCCTTTTCCATCTTTGCTTCCAATAATGCTCCGCTCATCCTAGGTGGAGCCCTTCCCGAAGGCGAGTGAAGGCACTTCCTTACCAAATATCCAACTCCTCGACAGTAATAACAATGATGCTAAATTTGACGGGCTTCCCGTTCCTTGGGATCCGGACGGTGGCGACTATTAGACAAATCTATGGAAAAGCTCCCCCAGGACTATAGAATTGGTGGGCTGCTAATGCCGTATTCTTCGGTGGTTATAGTGGTCCCCATACGATTGGGGGTGTTGATACAATAGGTGGATGAGGGGCGAAGGGACGAGTAGCAGGACCACTAGGAATTTGAAATCTGAACCTCTCTATCCTAGCCTGCAACTTGAATGCTCTTTGCTTATTATCAAGTCGTTGGAGGAGAAGCCCATACTCATTAATCATCGTTAGTGTTGCATTCTTTCATGGATACGCTAGGTTCGGAGGGCTGGAATGATTGGCGGGGATAGGATTATTGTAAGCTCGGAGGTGGGGATGAGTCAGAGTAGGTTCTATGGGTTTCCGTTACGCAGGAATGTGAGTCATGTTTGGGGTTACGCGAGGATATGAGTCAGGCTTGGCTCCGGAATATTGGGTATATAAAGGAGGCAACGGCGCCTACTCCTGTACTTTCTTTCTTTTCCTTTTCTCTTTACGCAACGTCTTCTGTAACTAGTATTCAATATACTTTATAGTCTCTACTTCTTTAGTGACTATCGCCGCCCGTTCGATTCCTTCCCCATACCTCCCTCATACTTGGGTCGTATCGTTGTCACCACTCGTGCCCTGTGGCACAAAGCTATACTGCCGCCCCCTCCTTGAGACATTCTGAATCGTCAACGCCAACAGCTCTTGGTTAAGTCCTTCTAAAGGACATACAATCTTGGTAGCCTCTTTGAACTCAGACGCGTCAGTGTACCGCTGGAACTCTGCAAAGTATTCAGAGAATGAATGTTGGCGTTGTCTGATCTCCTTCAGATTGCGGTCAGTAGTGGCAGCATGATCCGGATCCCCAAAAGCATTATTCAAAATTTCAAAAAAGTCTGCCATCGAATAAAGAGTGATTCCCTGGTCCGTGATATAGGCAAGAAATTGGTCCACCGCCGGTCTCTCTAGTCGATATATAGTGTACATAAGTTGCTGTGTAGAGGTAGGAAACTGATCTAGTTTGGCCATGAACTTGATTTGCAGGTGTCTCTTGAAGGTTGGGAGGCTCTTGCGATCACCCCGGTATTTCTCTGAGTGAGGAAGTTTCTCAGACTTGGATAGCTTGGTTAAGTCAACATAGAGCTCCCCTATATCTTGTTTGATCCCACCCTGCAGCTTCTTGATCTTAGCTCGTAGTCGCTGAACTTCTTTATGGAACTCGCCTCGGGCTTGTTCAGTTTCACAGTAGTGTGATGGAGTAACCCGACGCAAAGTAGAAGATGACAATGATGATGCAGAGGACTCGAGGAGCACGGCCAGCACAACGAGGACATCGACGAAGACAGAATCAACACCGGGCAGGCACAAGCACAGGCACCGGCAAAGGCAAACGCAGAGGCAAAGGCAGAGGCATGTCATGGCGTCTTGGTATCGATTCCAAGGGTTCAGTAGTTGAAGCGCTGTTGTGATTGTTAAGGTAATGCTAAGCAAAGAAGGGGTATGCTGAGGAGAGGGTGTTGTTATTCAGTTCTAGGAGGTTCGATGGTATAATGGCTTTGTAATGTAAATAGAAGAGATGGTGGAAGGAATACGAGGTCTGGTTGCGATGGATTTCTATGGGTTTCTATTAGCTGATGTGTGAGTCATATTGGACTGATGGAGGAGAGGAGTTAAATAGCAGGTATAGATGTTTTCCTTAGTTTTTTTTTTTTTTCTCTGTTTCGTCCTCCTGTTATTTTGGTACATAAGAATATACTCCTATCTTCAATCCATAGCTTCTCGTACCTAAGATTGTGTTCTATTAAGACGAAATCCATAGTACCTCTCATCGTTCTTGTTGACGTTCATCCGGTCCTCACTTCTCGTGCCTTGCGTCCCTTTGCCTCTGCCTTTGCCTTTGCCTTTGCCGCTGCCTGTGCTTGTACCTGCCCGATGTTGCCTCTGTCTTGGTAGGTGTCCTCGTTGTGTTGGCTGTGCTCCTTGAGTTTTCTGCGCCATCATTATCATCTTCTACTTTGCGTTCGGTTACTCCTTCACAATATTCCACCTGTCGTACTTGTTTCCTTGAGTCCAATACCTCCTCTACTTCCCACTCCACTTCTCCTTCTATTTTATCACGGCGTATAGTGATGCTTAGCGATGTTGCGGGAAGAGGGCCCAGTGTGGGTGCGATAGATTTCTATACGTTTCTATGGGTTGATGTATGAGTCATATCAGACTGGCGGGATAATGGTGTTAAATAGTGGGCATACATCTTTTCCTTAGTTCTTGCTTTCTTTTCTCTCTGTCTCGTCCTCCTGTTATCTCGATACATAGGAATATACTCATATCTCCAAACCATAGTTCCTTCAATTTTGTTCACAGTCATGAGGAAACCCCTAGTACCACTCATCGTTCTTGTTGAGGTCTATCTGGTCCTGACTCTCCTTGCTTTGTGCCTTTTTTGCCTCTGCCCTTGCCTTTGCCCTAGGCAGTGCCTGTGCTTGTGCCTGCCCGGTGTTGTGCACGCAGTGTTCTCGTTGTGCTTGCTGTGCTCCTCGAGTCCTTCTGCGTCATCATTCTCTTCTGTCGCATTGCGCTCAGTTACTCCGTCACACCTAGCATCAAGTCGGAGTCATCAACTGTAGGCCTCGTGAACGTTCTTTATTCTAGGATATAGGAAGTCGATAGGAGAGTGATCACATGTAAAGTAGTTGCTTTTATCGATGATACCTCTGAGATTGGATTATAATGGGAAAGGAAGAGGAAGGTCCTAAGTCTCCAGGTACAAATAGTCTAGCTAATTAGACATGTATCATCCTCTACAACGTAGTGCCTCCATGTTCTATCAGATCATCGCATAAAGCGCTTAATACACGTAGCCACTAAAGTTGGGCGCTAGTCCCCACAGTAGGGTTTGTAGTCGTAAAAGCATCATTGTGACGAGAAAGTCACGGTGTAGTCCATTTCTATTCACATACTGGATTCGTTTTCATCGGTACCTCTTCCTTACATATCCTTGTAAACCTGATCTGAGCCAGAGAACCCACAGTCCCTTCCCATAGCTGTAGACGTTTGATGTTCTCCGAGCATTGCAAGTCCGGTATGTAATAGCCTGTCCTGAATTCTTCGATCTCTCGATCAATCTGTTGTTTCAAAAGATCTTCTTTGGTTGATGAAGGTCGTCCAGGACGGCGTTTAATACGCATCTGAAATAGCTCATTATCTTCACGGTGCAGCCACCTAAAAAAATTAGTTTTGATCTGATATCATCGCACAAAAAAAGCATTGAATACCTCTCTATCAAGTCTCGAATTTCTTGTATACTCAGTGGAGCTGTGGCATCTTTCGTTGCCACCTTAAAGTAACCCACACGAATCACTGCACGAATGCCAGTTAATTATTGCAAGATATAGACTTAGAGAGAGACCCATAAAAGCATGACTAACGTTTAGTTTCCTTCAACTTAGACCTGGCTGCCCCTAGCTTCTTTAACTTTTCCTCACGCAGAGTTGCCCGACTAAGTGTTTTCGAATCACGGCGGCCAAGAGAGTCTAGCTTTCCATCTTTCTTCGCCCTGATTTTCTTTTGTACTTTGTGTAAGGTGATCGGCATTTTTTCTCGAAATGATGATAATCAAGGGAACAATGTTAACAGAATTCAAATCGTGAGGCTTTGATGTCTGTCCGGGTAATACTCGCTTTTTTTAGGCCCGACGTAGGCTTAGTAATCCATACATACAATACTGGTCATTGGGGAAGGCTTTTTGCCCGATAAAAACAAACAAACTTGGCTTGGCCGTTTCTCTTTAGTGGGATCCGTCAACATCCAGTATCCGTGAACGACGGTACTGATATAATACCGTAAATACACTTGGCATGTAGTAGGCATATTGTACTGTTTGCAGCATCCACATGATACAGGTACAGGAAAAACGAGAGGGCTTTAGCTACATGTATTTACTTCTTAATCAAATACATGTATTGTTAGAGACTGTGGGAAATCTGTAATTACCCCACCACATAGCCCCGCCAAATGCAATCTGCAGGTAACAGGTACATAGAGAATTACACTTGACTTGTGTGCATGGACATGTGTCAAAAACGCAGGAACTCGGGAATGTTTGGGTGTGGCTGTAACAAAACTTGACCCAAATAGGTGAGTGGCTGGGAGACATGGGTGTGGTTTGTAGACGTTGCCGTGGCAGCCGTGTATTTACAAGTTGTCGCAGCATCACCTCGTAGAGGATGCGAGGACAAGCTAAATATATGTATACACACATACATTTTGGGCGGTTGTTTTGCAGTGTCACTCACTTAGCCCAGCCTCTCCCCTTTTCACTGGATAATCTAGTCACACTTCGTTTGTCCCTCGCTCGTTCTTCCTCTAACACACAATACCTATATCCACTGATCTTGCTCACCTACTTCTTTTCACATTCCCCTTGTTAAATCCAGCGGTTGTTAATCAATACACCCCCCCCCCCCATTTCATTACGGGAAAGGTTTTTGATCGTGCGTCAAGGAGAAAGGGAGGCCCGGCGTAATTACTACGACGTCAAATAGTTCTCAAAAACAGGTAGCCAATCTATCAACACACTTTTTGTCTCGGAGTGGTTCTCACCACGATACATGTAGTTTATCAAAGGGTACGATGGTAGAAAGACGGATTCGGTTTGTTTTCGGGTTTGAGAGTGCGTTATCTTTATCATTCCAGCACTAATTCTTTGAATCAATTCCTCATGCCATAACTGTTTACAAATTCACTAATTTCGAATGACGATTAGGGCTTGTACCTTTTCTCGCTTACCATCATGTATTAATGGTACTGATCCTCGTTGCGATCATACTACTTTGTAAGAATAACTATTGAAAACAACTCCCAACCCGCTAGCCGATTTACTGACTTTCGCTCGCCCTGTAGCTCTTTTATTGGCGGGGTGCTCATCGTCAAGTCCACTTATTCCTTCGATATTTTTAATAAATCTCTGGTACGACCGGTCGTCGCCTCAATATGATCCTGCACAAGTCGACCCAGGCGCATCGAGAGCTATTGGAAACATCGTTGGGAATGCACAATTAGAAGCAAGAGTTGGGTATTTGAGCCTCTCGAAATCACTCGAACGAGGCAAGAGCTAATAAAGCATTGCCCCAGATATTTTGGGATTTGCATAAATCCAGACGGATCTTCCTGGCTATGTAGCGCTAACGCCTCTTCCCTTGCCGCACAAGTAAGCGTCGACCAGGACCCATTGAATTTAATTTGGGTTGCTCAGACATTCAAAGAGAGCATTGTTTTCCCATACCTATTGATCATAGCCATCATCCTCGCAGCAGTTACTCTGCTTCTCCTTGCTACTTTTCCGGGGTACGAGGAGGAATATGACGGTGGGCCTGAGAGAAGGCGACTCCCAAGTCGGGCTGTGTCGCAGATTGCACTAGCAGTGATATTTGTGGCAGCAATCTTTGTGTTAGTTTCGGTCCTATGGCAACACACCGCGAGTGTGGCAGCAGCTACTATTGCTGAAAACATGGGAAATGGATCTGTCGCAACCGGCGTTGGCGTAACAGCTATGGTTCTAGGATGGTTTGGCTTTGCGCTACTTATCATTGTGACTATAGGGTTATTAGTAATGTAAGTACACGCATGACCGGATTAAGATTACATACATGACTAACACTCTGCAGGATATTATCGATGCACCTTGTCGAAAAACTCACAGATGAAGGAATATGAGTTTGAGCTTTCCAATAGAGAATGTTACGATCAACACTAGTCGAGTTTCATAATTCAGACGAGGAAAACCTACATACTAAGAGAAAAACGAAGGAACGAGTTTAACGATTTTACTGTAGAGCATGGATATGTTTAGTTGATGATACCTGTTTTTTATTCCATCCTCTCATTGTCACACTCTGGCGTCAGTTCTGTAGGATTCATCTGTTTTACACTGTATGGGTTTCTGTTGGTGGGAGTTACACACTCGCCTTGGCCTATTATTTTTTAGATACATACAAGAGTAGGGTGTGGGTCATCTGTCAGTGACCTCATTTTGTGTGTGAAGGACCTTGGGAGCATTGTCCCTGGGGTGAGACGTGTGATGGCAAGGGTAGATCTATGGTGGTATGGGGATGGGATGAATGGACACACGTGGCGGGGATAGTTACTACACTTTATTGTATGATTATCTTTGATTGAATAACAAGTAGAGCGCACAGAGGTTTCAATTTGAATCAATGACAAGTTGACCTACACTGGTACTAGTGAATTGGGTCTTATAAAGACAGACAAGTCAATATATGGTCGGAAACTTGCCTAGGCATATTAGATAATGATTCGATTGCGTCACGGATAGTTGCGTTATTACGGGCAAACCCGCTGGCTTTTGAAGTAAGAAATAGAGATAAGACTTAGAGTGGTAAATTCCGGCGGCCGTGAATCTATGGTATGTTGGCAATCCGGGCAACGTAACGAGCACAGATTTATCGAAACTAAGTCCGGAGAATCGGTTTCGCGGGGGGGGGCACGGAAAATAGCAGTGTGTGTTTTTGCTTATTCGACTATGTCAATGAATTTTTAGTTTATCGTTACCACACTTTCTATCTAGTATATACACCCTCGAGCACAGGTACTCGGTTGTGTAACGAGAGAGGCTATGTGAAGTGGAGCCAGATATGTGCGATATGGTCATATTGAGCCAGAAGCATTCAGATCATCTTGTAATTGAGAATTGTGATGGCAGGTTTGTCGGTCATATAGTGGGGCGGTTTTCACATACCGCACTCTGAAATCCGGGGAGGGAAAATAGTTTTTCACGCAAGGATCGTACTCTAACGCAGCAGGTCTCCAAAGGGAAAAAGCCTCTAAGTTGAAATGAACAAATGTAGATACAGTTTTCATTTTACTTGAATAATTAGGTAGGATGAAAGTTCAACGACTTATATAAAGGTAGTTTGATATTCTGTTGTTTACACTTTAATTCGGAAGATAACACTGATCCGGATTGAGAATAGATGACACAGCCTATCTCTAAGTTAGTTTTAGAGAAGTATTAAATTTTGAATTATGTTGAATGACGTTGCCTATGGGCATATGCCGGGGACCAGTAGCGCTAATTTGTTCTAAATAGCTGGGCACCGGCGGGGCTTGACCAAGACAATACAGTTCTGGGCCATGAAGATGACTATTTACTGTTTTGCGTGTATTGAGCGTATCGCGCAGCTCGGGCACTATTTAGTAGCCGCGCGTGACACATAAATCATTGGCCTGGCTTGTCCTGGCCACAGCAACGCCAACTGGCCATCAAAAACACCCGATTAAACACACACCCGACCTTTGAGACACACTGATGTTCATCCCTGCCCGCCAACCTCTCAGAAGGACTATATGGAGACGCAAGAACTGCACGCCCAGCAAATAAGGACCGTTGAGTGTATACAGAATTGCATGAACTATGCTATCAAGCAAATTTAAAGAGAGAGAGTGAGATGTCAGCCGCGATACTGGATCTTCACATAAGAAAAATAGGAGTGTCATATAAAGTTAAAGGGGTGTCTCGTGTCCAGCAATGCTTGTTTCTGTGGTGACCCACTGAGCTGCTCTTATATTATCCTGGAATATCAGGAGAACTGGCACGTGAATTCACCCTATTTAGCCCGCGGGTACGGGGAGTAACTAAGTGAGTGCACCCACTTAAGAGCGCGTATCGGAAGAACACACACTTCGCCCCAAAATCGTCAATCCTAATCATAAGATAGAGACATAGACTGCCGATCCAAGCGAATGTGTTATTGATTAAGAGAATTCACTGTCCCGTGACTCCTACTAATCTAGCGAAAACCACAAGTAGCAAAGGGAACGGTACGACCATTAGGAAGGAACTTAATTGACATCTGAACGCCAGGGAGTAAATATTAGCTCTCAGTCGTCTCGAAGACATTAGCTTCTTCTTGTGCAGTTTCGACATTCGAGTTGTTCAAGGTTAAGAGACATAGGAGAGCAGTTAGTTCAAACGAGCACAGTGAAAGCGCTATGCGAGAGAGCTGGTATCCACAAGCATATTTATGGCTGAGCGGACTGGGAAGTTAAAGGGCTCGGAATGCAAAGAAGAAGACTATTATGGTGGCTTGCAAACACAAGAAAATTGACTGTTGCACATGAATAGGGTGGTTTGTGGAGTGACGAGTGTATGATTGAATTCCGGAACAGCTCTGGCTGTGTGATGACACTTAACTTCGTCATGATGCACTGGGCTTGATTTTTCGTTTTAATTATACAGCCAATTGATAAACTAAGAGATTGTACACGCACGAGATGGTATAGAGACTGAGAGCTTGTCACTCAGGCGTCAAAAGTTTCTAAGAGGCGTTAAGGTCCTTTGAACAGCTCAAAGAAAGATGATGTTCGCGGCATGCTTGCAGGGGAATTGAAGGGAACATGTAATGGTGTTAGGATGGGTCGATGGATCGCGTTTGGAGTGAGAACGGAAGACTAATGTCTGAAGTCAGAGCATTGAGGTGTGGAACTGCGCTGGACTTCTGTCTTGCTTGATTTCTTGGAGGAACTACGAGAGAGTAGATGGTTTTGGTGCTGGGAGGAACCAATCTTATGCAGATAATGCTAGGTACACACAGCGGGTCTTAGACGCGACACCATGCTTGTGTCTGTGTGTACACAGAGACGAACGATAACGGTCAGAGTTGTGAGCATAGCGGGGAGACATCTGCCACCTGATATTACACGAAATATGATTGTAATAGAAACAAAGGTAAAGTCCTCTACAGATACTCTGTGAGAACTTATATCGTTTGAGGTGGTGTCACAACCCACTAAAACTCCACGCTGAAATAACAAAACTATCGCGCTGGATTTGTAGTGCGAGATTATGATACTCCACGATTCATCTTAAGTCCTCCTGACAGCTAGTAATTTGAAAGGTGCCCTTAATGGAGAGAAGAGGTTGGCTCCTAATAGACATAATGTTTTGTAGAGACTCTCATACAACTGGATACTGGCTTGTGGTATGCGCCAATTTATTTTGGGAAGTCATCTAGTGCTGAGACGAGTATGTTGCCGTGCCTATCTCTCTCATATGAAGATCCCTTCGAATGTGGCTCTTCCTACATAGGGGTGGCTGTTGCCTAGCTTTGTTGAGAACACGCAAGGAGTTGGGCTATAAGCGTTGGAGATGGTACAGCGATACGACCCAGTATTATTCTCACAGGGAGCTATACCGAGGAAGAGAATCGACCAGTGATGAACAGGCAGATAGTCACTAAAGAAGTAGAGACTATAAAGTATTGATACTAAAGCTGTCGAAGCCTAGGGAAGTTTAGACTTGCAGCCGTAACGAGGGAAAAGGGAGCACAGGGTTAAAAGAGCTATACTTAGGTAACGTAGCTAACTGATGACCCGTCACCGGTTGCCTCCTTATATACCCGTCCCCCAAGTAATTCCTAGAAGAGCCAAGCACTGCACTTTCATGTAACGTCCTTCAAGAGCGAAAGCCCGTGTATCACATCCACCAACCATGATCATATTCCGGGCGTATAAGCGGAATAACTCCCATATGGAGGCCTACTTTTCTTTGAGTGCATGGCTGCCTCCCGCACCAGCCTCGGCAATTGCGAGTTACGCAGAAATGAATCTAACCATATACTCTCGGATTATGGCTGCAAGTGACAATCCAATCCTCGCCTCTAGTCCTCGAATCCCAGCAGATATCAATAGATAAGGCTATGGAGGATTTGAAGGGCCTGTTTTAAGTGATTTTAACTCCTGCACAATCGTAAGAGGGGCAAGAGGTTGGTATATACGGATACAGAGCGATAATATAAATTAGTGCCATCTGAGGGACATCTTGAAAATCGCCCATATAAGTTATGTAGAACTTACTGAAGTTAAGCAACTCTCATTAGAGCGGAGACGAGCTCAAGAGATACCAGCTTCCTCTCACGGCGTGGAACATGGTCTACGCGGTATTGGCGGGAGGAAAGGATATCTTCGCCACTCGTCGTAGAATGGCAATTTGACCAATGCGCAGAGGATAATCCTTTTGCAGAACTGACTTAATTGACGACTGGGCTGTGGATTTCTTTCTGGGATTCTTTTGGGTTCGGAAGCAGGGGTTTGGTTCGGTAATCGTGGTAGGGAGGTGTAACGGAGGATTAGACGATCAGGCGTGGTTTCGGTGTACGAAGGTTATCGCACTGTATAGGCGCATAATGTCCCGTAATGTTCTGGTGGTTTCTCTAGATTTGTACTTCCATACTGGGTTAAACAGTTGGATGATCAATCGGTGTTCGGAATGTGTGGTATTCATGTCACTCAAACGGGGCCTGTAGGGAGGTTCTCGTTTCGCTTGGTAGACTGTCTAAGAGTGTTCTCTTCTCTCTGTCCTCGTGTCAAAAAAGACACCTCCTAGATACTCAAATCCAGGAGTTTTAGCTCATTCGAAATATTATCCAGGCTGCTCTTTACGTTTCTTACTCAAAAGCAGTGTGGGGAGCGGTGATAGCCTAAGGTGGCTAGCACCCTGTGGTCACGGCGTTTTCCTGGCCGCTTTCAGGCGTTCCACATTTTACTGGGGTGCACTTGAGGAGGCACACTCGTGCTCGCGCCTTCACCCGATTATGTTTATTGGACTTCTCTGCCTGGAATTGGGCTTGGGAGTGTTACAGGGTCCAGGATCCTGAGGGTAGATGGTGAGCAATTGCTGCTCTCCATAGTCCATATAAGAGCTTTGCTTTTTTGCCGAGCTGATAACGCCGCAGGGTACCCCAACACGCTATGTCGGGCTGTGACGAAGTGGGGATTACGGGAAGGCCGTTTGGCCATTCCTGCTTGCCTCGCGGTCCTCCACGCCAACCTTCTAGCACTCCACCACTCTATGAGTCCGGATTTATCACACGTTCACTATTGCTCTTGTCATAGGCGGACATGCCAGTGTCGGCGAGCGCGGCTTGAGGAGCCATTCTTTATCTGCTAAGCCAGAGTCAGAAGAGACTCTCATATTGAGATCCTTACTCAACAGGGATCTCCATGGAGCCAGCGCGTATCCACGGAGGCAGGTGTCGAGTCCCTGCCTACGACGCGACGTTGTAACTAACCCCATCCGGGCTTTGGGTCGCGCGTTACTTTCCTACCAGATGTCCACCGTCCCCAAGGGAGGAGAGTAAACCAAGCAAAAAGAGCATTGTAAGGAAACACTTCAATGTGGCAGCGGATATTGTATACGCAGCCCCTTCCAGGAGAACGAAGCCCCAGTGTCCTGCAAGCTAACACATCTATTTAAATACAATGTCGGCTGCAGGTGCGAATAAGATAAGAAGAAGGATCTGGTGGTTGATTGTTAGAGCTCGCACAAGAATGGAGCGCAAGAACTTTACAAGGCAAACTTGGTGAAAGGGCGCCTCAGAAGTCAAGAGCTAGAGATGGTGGTACAGGGAGATTTAACCAGTTGTTCTTTAATGTTAAGCTCAGGTTCACCACCCTGGATAATGGAGGGGACTAAGCCGTTTGATGGGAGAGCGGCTACCGGAGGCGCAAACCCGGCAGGAATTCAAAAACCGGGCAACCCAAGCAACGCAATCCGCCGAGGCCGGTTGGCAATCCATGCGAAGTCCACCGCCCTTTTCCTTGCAAGTTGGATCCGCGCTGCAACACGCTCTGTTGGGATTGCCGACGCCTTTACTCCGCCTCGGCGCGCCCCGGCACCGGTCCTTGATTCGGATTGTTGTTGACTATTCGAAGGGTACCGGTCGGTGATGCACTATGTTACCTGCCCACCGGCTTTCCTTCTTGAACGTCGCAACCGCCGGTCTTGAGGAGCGAATAAGGCGATTCGAAGACCCAACTTTACCCTGTGGCCAGGAACCCAAGACTGAAAGTGCAGTAACAAAAAGCTTCGGGTGACTCCAGAAAAATCGAGTAATTTCCGTATGGAAGGATACGGAGGAGGACTCCACGTGTTTCTAAAAGAGTGAGGTTTGAAACTCAATATTACCTGGGCAATGAGGCCAGACCAGATTAGCCGAGTCGACGGGCCGTGCTCAAGGAATAGCCCATGACAGCTTAACTACGCCAGGGCCTCCGCCCTCACGGGGACTTTGGAGGAGCTGGGCTCTGCGGAGCGACCAAGCATCTTACCATCGTTAGCGGCATAACTATAACTAGTATTATTCCACGGAACTACCGGATCGAGGGCTCTCCACAAGTGCCATGGAAAAGATTCTTCGAAATTTGTAAATAACAAGCATTCGGCGACCCGCAGACCAGGTAGGTTAACTGCCAGTCGCGCCCTCACAGCAAATAACATCCAAGGATCGCATTACTTCGTTTGGTGTTCAAATGTCTCGAGGTACCCTATCGCGGCGAGTGTCCAAGACGCCTATATCGGCCGCCGGGGAGGCAGAGCGTGAAGTCCGCGGAATGAGACTGCAATGTGGAAAGCCACGTCTAGGTGGTGATAGGTCCTGAGCGATGGGGGGGTCAGCCCGGGGAACGCGATGGCTGCGGGAACCGTCACCAAGACTCAATCGTTTCCACGAGGAACCGCCCGCAACACCGTCATCCCGCTCTCCGAACTCGCCCGGCCGGCCACCGCCATGATGGGCATAACCCAAACCTTGGGCGGTGCCTGGGAAACGCTCATTGGGAGAGTACAGCAGACATGATAATTGCACTTGGCTCGCTTTTAAACTCCCCGAAGGCCCAGTAGCGCCCCCGCAGGCCGCGGTAAACCGCCAGAGTCAACCCACGACCGCAATCGTCTTTCGCTGGAGTCCGCCCTTTGGTGCTAGGGCTGCGCCACAAGGCGCAACCCGCACACCAAGGCTCGTCTCCGCACTTAGTCCCGCTATCAGGTCTCATGCTGCCACCCCCGAGCACAACTCGGATTACTTCAGCCCGCCTCCTCCGGCCCCCGTCCGCTATCTAAGTGCTCTCCCGCCAGCTCGCCCCAACCCCCCCTGCTGCCCCATCCGTCTCAATACACACCCAGAGGAGTAGTTCCCCATGGATTTGTTCAACTGTGTCACCGGCGGCCCGGACCCCTCAGCGAAGAAGAGAGGCCCGCCGCGTAGAGAATAGGTTGTTTTTATTTGTGGAAGGTGTAGGACAATCATCGCTAGGGATGCCCGCAGGCCCGCCGGGCTTCCAGGAACCGCAGGCCAACCACGGATGAGGAGGAGCTATGGCATAGATAAACGACGGCACGTAAGAGAAGTGAAGGAAGCTCCCGGCGCATGAGGGCGTTAAAAGATTTTTCCTGGACTGAGCTGGATACACCTCCAGGGAACGCGTTAAGAACGTATATGTCTAAGCTCTCGTCCTCAGAGATTGTGTGCCTGTCGGGCTGTTTCGGTTTTCCGAGAAGGATATGGATGGGAATCATTAGGTCCTAAACTTGCTCAATTTCCTCAAAATAAAGAATCTTTTATTCCATCATATGCTCTCATTGATACTGGCGCCTCAGGATACGCGTTCATAGATAAGGACTTCGTATGCCACCACAAACTCAAGAAGGCTATTCCTCTTATTCTCCCCCGACACATAGACGTAATAGACGGTAGACCTATTGAATCAGGAAAGGTCACCCATAAGGTCATACTCAGCCTCGATATCAATGGCCACAGAGAGGATGCTCCCTTCTTTGTTACTCAACTAGGCCATTATCCGATAGTTATGGGCCTTCCTTGGATGCGCAGGCATGCAACAACGATACTACCCGCCGACAACGAAATACAATTCAATTCTTCAAACTGTATAAAGAATTGTTCCCTTACTCATACCAAGATTATCGCTAAGGGGATTTCTATTGAACCTCCCGCTAAACCAATAACAAATATCTCTGTTATTACCTCCTATGCATTCCATAGACTTATCAATAAGAAAAGAAAGGGAATGAAACTCTACTCCACTACACTCAAAGCCCTCGACGATCTTCTGGCCCAAATGCCTAAGGACCCCCGAGTACTCGTCCCCGTCGAACATCATCAATATTTACATCTTCTTAGTGAACCGAATGCCTCCAAACTCCCTCCTCATCGTACCGAATACGACCTTTCTATTGATATACAGGAAGGAAAAACTGTACCGTTCGGACCCATGTACGGGATGACCCGAACTGGAACTCCAGGTACTACTCAGGGGATTAACTACACGAGTATCTATCCCAATGCAAGACGGATTCGACAATAAGCACCTCTCCCGCAGGCTCCCCGTACTTGTGTTCAAAAAAGGCGATGCTCACTCCGACTTTGTGTCGACTATACGAAAGTTGAAAACGCAGTACACAGGAAAGAAATCAGAACATCCCTTCCATATTAACACCAGACCGACGTTTATGGGTATTATCCTCCGCCAAGGTAAATCAATTACCACAGCTAGATCTCCGTAGGGACCTTATGAGTATCAGTACGTGAGAATGTATTGATGGAAGGTAAGCGAGAGGCACGGCAACGAAGTGAGGAGGGTAACGGAAGCATTACTAGGAGCTGCGGTGATGAGGGCAAGTGAGGGACATTTCTGACGATAGTCAGTGGTATGTACTACCCGGTTTTATTGGCCCTTTTGCGTGTATAGCCCTGTTTGGGTTACAACACACCGCGTGGGGCCGCTCTCTTGTGCAGCTGGCTATACAGTTTTACATACATTTGGGGGTTCATCGATTGAGGTAGTGGAACCTAACGCGTCGTCACCTCTATCCTCGATTCACCTTTGCCAACCCGTGTCTATATCTAATGTTATGTGATAATACTTAAACTATATTCGGCTAACCACCCTCGAACCAGACATAAGACACTGTACAGACAAGAGGTACTTCTTTGCAATTCTTTTTCGTGGTAATGACTTGCGGATAAAAAATCGCGTTTGATTTTAACAGAGGGAAACATATGCGAATGCGCACCGATCAGAGGAAACACCTATGGTAGTCCCGGGATTGCGTTGAGTGCGAAGTTATTTAGTGTTGCTCCAATCCAACCCAGTCTCCTTCCCGCGAGGAGTGCGCATTAAGTGCCATTGGAAAATCAATCTTAAAGTGGCTACTATAGAGGAAATTGGGGAAACTCCCTACTTGACACTGAGAAGGTTGTCACTCAAAGAACACTATTACCTCAGGTTCGCGTGGCAGATTTTCTATATGCGAGAGTGTGAGGTTCTTAGAACATCGCAGTAGCCTCAGGCGTTAGTCATCCTGTGCCTCTGATCCTCCGCCGTCTGGTCTTACGCTTCTACTTGGACAAAGACAGGAGTGGTATTTAAATGGACGAGCCGACAAGACGTGAGAGAGAGAACGCGTGTTGGGACTCCTTCTTGAGAGTTCGGCACTTTACTGAAGTTACTCGAGGATGTGCGTGGTCCTCTATTACTTATGACCATCTTCGAGGCCGGACCCACCCGGCCCGAGCACCATGAAACCTCGCGCTGGTGCAAATTATTCGTCATTGTGCGTTAATAATACGAGGGAGCAAGCCTTCTGCACACAACCACGGAATACTGTCGTCGGCGAAATCAGCCTGCGAGTGTGTGCGTATCAAACCGGGCCCACCGGTCTCAAGCCCCCTGGTATCCTGGCCATGCTGGACTCGAAGCGACTTGGCGTTGCGAGAGGAGCGAAGGCAGCTGGGGGGAAGGGACGGTATGTGATAGAGATATCTGGTTGGGGCCCGATGCCAACGTTGCGCTGTTCCAGAGAGAAACATGACACTCAGCGCAAAAATATGACACATTACGAGGGATTATTATCGGTACACAGATGAATTATTGGGCAATTCATTCGGGGCACTCCTGCGTAAAGAATGGCGCTATTTCTAGAAATGCCCCTCATAGTAGGAGGTCGCAAGGTCTATAACAGACATCCATATGGAAGAAACGACCAGCTTCTATAACGATACTTTTACAGTGGGTGAGATCCGCCGGAGCAAGTTCAATGATAGGAGATCTGGCCGGCGGTACATCAAACCCGCTGGTCTAAGCCCGAATTTTTATCGAAACGCTTTCGACTTTGGTTCATAATACACTTTGTCGCTCCATGAGTTATGGAACAAGGAGAGGGGAGATAGGCTGGACGATGTCCGCCCTACGACTAGAGGATCGCAGGGGCTCCCTACAGGTAGGGGTGGATCCGCGCTCGCGCCCCGGAATTCACGAGCCGTCGTCGCGGGTATGGTATTATTCTCGGATCCCACCAGTAGATGCCTGAGACTCGAGCTTTCACGGGCTTGGGATGTTGCGATAGCAAGATTCTATAGTGGTTCTTAGGATCACACGAATAGTAGGTGAAGTAAGATGCTTACGCCTGACGAGCGGTAGTGGGTTGTGGCTTTTGCACAACGGTGGATATCACGTCAGCTGAACGAGGCACCGCACGATACCTTTAACAAGTTGAGTGCTATCAGAGCCGAGCGGTACTTCGGTAATGCTTGAAGGGTCTGCAGCCCGCGCTAATCGGCAGGGTGGGTGTCGTCCAAGCGTGTGAGGGTCGGCCCTGAGGAGCGGGTTTTGATATCAGCTGCCGGATTAGTATGTTACGAATCAGACGTTTACTCCTTTTGCGGTTGTCTCAAGCGACAGGTGTCACGCAGTTCTAATGTCCTCAACGTGAACTATAAGCTTAACTAGAGCACACTATTATACGGAGGTATCTACAGTGAACACCGACGCACATGGCTGTCGATTAAATCAGCTTCTAATCGTTTAAGATGCTGAGAAATTGTGTCGATACGATCGACCGATGTAGATCCTGGAACAAAACATTGGATATTTCAACATCGCATGGGGGTGTGTCCATTGCATAATTGAGCCGTAAAATAAACTAAGACTCAGGAAACTATTTCCTTTCATATTTAAAACTGCGCAAGGCGAATGCTCATCCTTTCGTTAAAGTCCACGATAACAGAGGAGCCTTACAATTCAAGTACACTTCTGCCTTCATATAAGGAGAACTGTGGCACATAAGCAGCTCATTCACGCCTCTTGGCATGAGTACATTCATTAAGCTATGAGGCTTAGTTAACGAAAATGAACGGACAAAGTCCCAGGACCTCAATAGAGTTCTACTTTCACAGTTGTCCGTCGGCGGGATGGTTGTTCATTTATATAGTAGGCGTTTCGATGACTACTTAGCAGGAGAAATTATACACTCGACCGGTTGAAGATAGTCATCTGTTCGATATATGTTGTAGTCGCATGAGGTAATGTCCGGGTTGCGGTGAAGCAAAAGCTCAAAACTCGAATAACGGGCTCCCCTTTCAACAAAGGATGTGGCTTCTCGCAACCTCAGAGGTACAGTTCCTCATTATGGAGCGGAGAGATATAGACGATATTGCGCAGGGACAGTGATGTCATGATTAGAACGCTTAACCTATAGTTCAACAAGGAAGGAGCTAAGCGAGGTCTGTTCCAGCGCCTTTAGATCATGAATTGTGCTATACACCGTCTTCCATCCAAATCACGCTAGCGTGCCTCACAGTTATTATGTCGGGACCTAAAGTGAAAGTATACTCGACTATACCACCCGCAAAGGGGGCCTCTTGGTGTGTGATGGCCAACCACAAACTGGAGTCTCTTGTATATTGCAGGAATAGGAGTACAATTGGGTTGAATAGTTCCTTAACGAGTATGTAGTTCAACATTTGGGGGGCACCTATGAAGTTTCTGTGCTGCCCCAGCAGCCGGGTATTTAGAATGTCCAGTCTACGGATAGTAGGCAGGTGTATATGTTTAATTAATCTCTTGAACTTTGCACTAAGGATCTGGATCTTAATGACAAAGCCCACACTCGGTAGTTGAAGAAAATGACCTTGGAGTCCATGCTTTTTGATTTGGGTCTTGCACCAGTGCTCCTCAGCCTCCACCGGTTAAAGCTGTTTTAACTCTGTGGAACGGAATTTTTACCGGCAGACCGTAGGAGGAGGAACTGTGAGGTGGAGCTTTGTCCGGAATACGCGGTTCTGGCCTCACGCCCATACCGGCGGCATGCCATTTTAATCTGGGATGTCACGTCGGGAGACTTAGAGAGACTTTTCGTTTTATCGAAAAAAATGTAGAGACTGTTCACAACGCCGTAGGCATATCTTGTGCTCTTTGAGAAATACTTTTCTAGTCGAGTGCAACGGAATATTTTGAGGACAGAGGACTAGGATAAGCGTGCGGTTAGCATATTTGGTTTGGTTTCTAGGACGGTAAGAATATGAGTCTACCACTAAGATACACAGGGATAGTCGGGGCATCAGTATTCAATTGTCAGAAGGTGAAATTCTTGGATTATTGAGCTAACTACTGCGAAAGCATTTGCCAGGATGCTTTGTTCGAGTCTAAGTCCATGGTGGAGTCGAGGAAAGGTTGGAGATAGGGATCGACAGACGAATAGGGCAGGGAGGCGCAAAGCAAAGTGGAACGCATGGCAATTTAAGGACCCAAGTCTTAGGGGTCTTTAACCCAAATAAACTATTTGCTTCGGAGTGAGGGTTTATATCCGTTGGTGGCATTGCTTCAGCTTCTAAATTTTTACTTAAATGGATAAATAAGGATCCATAGGCCAAGGCACAAAATTTCTTCCCACTTCGCCTCTAACGCTCAGAAAATGCCAAAGCTTATATTTTTTCCTTAGTGGTGCGGAGTAGTGATAGGTGCGGACGGAAGTGATGGGATGGCAACGTGGTCTCCTTCATTATTTGGCCCTAGATTTATGTCTGATAGCTCGAGAGAACTCTTCAAAAGCGAAATGGTGAGACGGTAGGGGCTCATACCGACCACGCGATGTGAGAGTGACGCTTATCAGGCTTAACAATAGATTAGCACGGCTCCACCCACAAGACTGGCTTTATGTAGGAAGAGGAGAGGATCAGGGATGGGTAGCTATCCAGTCTTATTGCACTTCCTCAAAGGGGAGGCATCGTCTTGCAGACAATAGCACAGGTTTCTCCGTTGGGGGACGCTCTTGTGCATCCATATGAAGTTTTGGACTAAAATCTAGAGACGGATAAGGCTAGGTAGAGGATGCTTGACCGTGTACTAAGTTCCTGGTGCAGTGAGGTAGATCGTTTGTAATACGTATAACATTTGCACAGAAATAACGAACGGACTCTTAACTCCTTGACATAACCATAAACAGATAAACCAGGCCACTCAGTCGTGCAAATTAAGTACCGCGTTCGCGAAATATTGGGTATGTGCGTGGTATCGCCTTGGCTTGTCATTATATGAGTCAGAGAATTGGAGTCACAATAAAAATCGGCTCAAGTACACATGATGGAATTTACAGCAAGAAAAGGGCTATAGCAGAACCAGGCTAAACTAATATCCCGACTAAAAGGTCTGTCCTCAAGGAGTGAATCTTGACGTCCGCACCGATCTTCTTAAGTTAATGCGATGTATGTCGGCCATGAGGCCTTATTACGTAATCGAGCCGATCACTGACGATGAGTGCTAGCGCGAAGGTAAGAAATCATGCCACATATCTATCCAGCTGATGCAGAGATTACTTGACTTGAGAGGAGCGATTGCAAAAGCAAACCATCAATCCAGCAAGATTATGTATAGCAACTGGAGGCTTCCGGACGGTCCAACACAACTCTCTGGGGACTGCGGAAAGGGTTTGGCCGACAGTAAATACATTGTTAAAAACAATAACTTTCTGTCGGTTTGAATGGACTACGGGGATTCAGAGCTCATTGTCACTATGCTTCATATCATTACTGTGGAGAGGCACGGTTAATGCTTCAGCTTAGCAACGTGAAGAGAATGAATACGTATACCTTGTATCTCACGGAGGCAGGGCGGTTGCCTGTAACGACATTCACTGTTCCCCTGCATTAGTGGGGATTAGCAAAAAGTTTATGATCACATTTTCTGAGCGCGCATTGAAAGCGAATCTCCGTACGCGTGGAATACGATCGCGTCCTTCTGGCAGACAACACAATAGAGTGTCATCCTCCGTACTACATAACGGAAGAGGTCTCATGCACTTTCTTCAGCTGAATATTACAATTGTATGTCACACGAGTGCGCCTCCGACATCGTTTCATTGCTCAAGTGGTATACGTTTCGATACCTTGGCGCCTAGCACGCTTGAGAGTTCTGCGAATCAAACCTGCGATAGAACGTTCAGATGGTCCAACGGTACGCGCTGATAGTAGAACAATATAATTCATCGCTGTCTGATCAAGGTGGCTGAGGCAATATCTCTCAGAACAGCTCCACCAGTTGGATGATGCCTAATCCGACAGGATGGGTAAAACAGCGAGTGGACTTTGGTGATACACTACCGTGCTATCCAAAATCATACCCTTACTCAGCTCGGAGTGCTACGTTGGAACAAATAGAGCGCTTCATCGTTTTCCTTGGTGCTAGAAGTCAGACGCCTCCATCAGAAAATGGCTTCTCGGCTCTCACTGCGAATTTACAAGATCAGAAGGAAAATGCGAGTGTCAAGACTCGGTGGCATACCAGCATTTAAGAGGTGAGTACTAATTATGTCATGGTTGTTCAAACGACAGAGTTTATCCCAACTGTCAGTGCTGAAATATGGCGGAGCATAGCAGCGATGCAAAGGAGGGTAACTTATTGTATATAACTTCACGATTTTTTGCTCTTCTTGTGACTAACGGAGAAGTCCGATCTATCAACTAGTGATGCAAATCGAGCGCCATATCGGAGATCGGTCCACCTACTCTATAGCGGGACACACCTGAGGCGAGTATAACGCACGTACCAGTAGGACAACGCGGGTTTTGCCAGGAATACACTGTCAAGGAATCTTTAGGAGGTTAAGGTCTCTGGAGTGAGACTGTCCTCGGGCGCGGCCGAGAGTGTTTGGAGTCAGATCGAACGGATAAAACAGGAAGAATCGCCAATACACAGTCATACTCCGGCACCAACGATATAATGATCGGATAGGTATGGCTGTCCATCTCGCAATTTGTTAACAAAGAGACCGTCGAAGAAATTGGACTGAGGAAGCAAGTCGGACCCTACCCGATCTCTCGCGTTCGTCAGCCCCTAAGCCTATTGAACTTACACTGCCCTTCGTCGATGAAGTTCCCATCAGTGTTCTCATGTCTCGTTACTAATCCTCCGCCGCTGCCAACGACCCCCAGATATCAATTACAAATGCCCACCCCGTCGAGATCGAAGGTGAACAAGAGGATGTTGATGCTATTTTAGTTACCCGGAAGTGAAGACTAGTACCATCGTTCGATACGGTTACGACCGAGACATCATGAGACACCTAAAGATGTGGCATCCCTGAAGTAATAGATTAAATGATTACATTGACGAATATACCACTGCAAAAACCTAAAGAATACCTCAGAGGGGAGACCTAATATAAGAAGAACATGTCTAGCAGTATTGGCGAGAGAAAGAGAGGGATTAGTCAGGGATTCTTCTGGGATTCTTTTGGGTTTAAAAAGGACAGGGTTTGTTCGGTAATAGGGGTTCGGGATTAGGAGAGTAAGCGGGGTTTCGGAGAGTAACGGGATATAGAGAATTCGATGGGTTCAATATAGAAATATATAAACAGGGTCGTATGGAATGAGTCATCGTGCGGTATATGTAGATATATAAAAGGATATATCGTTCTCCGCCTTGTAGTAGTTCTTTCTTTCCTTCTTCACACGCAACCTCCTATCCTCAGGAGTTTGTAGTCCTTCGGAATATACTCAAGGTCTTACGGTTCTACCTCGCGCGTCCCCGCTTCGCTCTCATAGTCTCGCCTCGTCGCCCATCGAATATTACTGTTACGTCCCGCCTAGGTAGTGTACCTTGGCTTGCTTTGCCCTATACCCCGCTTCGCTCCGTGATATCTCCAAAGCATCAATTGTGGTTGTGGTGGGGGAAATAGTGATGGCTCGTGGGGGGGGCCGAGACCGTTGCCATCTGCGCCGGGACGAAGATTTATGTCCAAGAACTATACAATCCGGCATGACCACCATATGACTAGTAGGCTCCAACTTCGCTAACGGTCCGGTCTGTCCCGGCGTCTTGGCATTGGTCTCGATATTTGGTAGTCGTAGCGCTGTCGCGATGGATGGAGTTAGATTAAGCGAGGATGGGGTGAGACGAGGTAGGGATGTCGTCATTAGATTCTATGAGGTTCGATGGCGTGATGGATTGGTAATAAGAATTGGTGAGATGGTGGGCAGGAATACAAGGTGTGGTTACGACGGATTTCTATAGGTTTCTGTGAGTGAATGTGTGAGTCATAGCGAACTGGTGGAGAAGAGGTGTTAAATAGCGGATGTAGAAATTTTCCTTAGTTCTTTCTTTCTTTTCTCTCTGTCTTATCTTCCTGTTATCTCCATCAACAAACTCAACTTGTGACTGGAGTCTCCCAACAGTCTCCCGGGTCTCCTGAGAGTCTTTTGAAACCCCCGGATATTTTTTGAGTCTCCTGAGACCCAGGAGACATCAGGAGACAAATGAAGTCTTGCTGATGAGTCGGTACATAGGAATCTACTCCTATTCTCAAGCCATAGCTCCCCGTACCTAAAGATTCTGTTCTCCAAAAGAGGAAAGCCATAGTACCTCTCATCGTTCTCGTTGAGGTCCATCCGGTCCTCACTCTCTCTGCCCTGTGCTTCTGGGCCCTTGCTCTTGCCATTGTCATTGCCGGTGCCTGTGCTTGTGCCTGCCTGGGGTTGTTCCTGTCTTCGTCGGTCTCCTCGTCACAGAGGCTGTACTCCTCGAGTCTTTCTGCGTCATCATTGTCATCTTCTACTTTGCGTCGGGTTTCTTCATCACACAGTCCTAGACTACATCCGAGTGAATCAATAGGACTAGCATGGACTATCATGATGGACTGCATGCAGCCAAGGGTATTAGACTGTAGTTGGACTATAGACGGTGTAGGATAATGTAAATTTGGGGTTGTGAACAGGTTTATACTAGTGGCACCGTGACGCATGAGTTTGGTTTTGAAGTTCAAGTTATCACACTGGCAACATCCCCATCTATGTTTCCAAGCTCAACTAATTCTTGTGGCTTTTACTGAAAGACAGCTTGAACTGCAGGCGACCTAGTCACTTGATCATATCAGACCAATTGAATAGTATTGGCAACTGATGGCCTATCCGTCGAGCTGTTTCCATTTGAGAAGTATCTTCATTCAATGACATTTTGATGTATATCTTTGCAAAGAATTATTTTTCTTGAAATCGATTTTAGCATGAATCCAAAACTTTTGAATTGATTTAAAACCAAAAATTCAGGAGAAGTCCCACAGGTGTTATATACCTACAAGTTATGCACTATTCTATTTATGGTAACTGCATTGAAATACTATACATAAATTATATACTTATGCAGTCTATGGTCTGCAGTCTGTCTTCCAGTAGGACGGACTATCTTGGTATAACAAAGTAATCCGACGCAAAGTAGAATATGACAATGATGATGCAGAAGGACTCGAAGCATACAGCCAGAGCAACGAGGACACCGACGAAGACAAAGGTTATTCCAAGCGGGCACAGGCACAGGCAGGGTTACCGACAACGGCAAAGCAAAGGCAAGGGCAGAGGCAAAAGAACACAGGGCAGCAGAAGTGAGGACCACATGAACCTCAATGAGAATGATAAGGGGTACTATGGACTTCCTTGTTACCGAAGACAGATCATGAGGTCAGAAAGGCTATGACTCGAAATAGGAGTATATTCCTATGTACTGAGGTAACAGGAAGACGAGGCAGAGTGGAAAGAAAGAAAGAGCGAAGAAAAACATCTATCCCCATTATTTAACACCTCTCTTCCACCAGGCCAATATGACTCATATGTCAGATTATGGAAGCCCATAGACATCCATTGCAACCACACCTCGAATTCCTCCCCACCATTTCTTCTATTTACATTGCAAATCCATCACGCCATCGAACCTTCTAGAAGCCAATGATGACAACTTCTCCTCAGCACACCCTTTCCTCGCTTGGCATTACCTTAACAATCACAACAACGCTTCGACTACCGAATCCTCGGGACCAATGCCAAGACGCTGGGACACTTGACTGAAACACTGCAGTCGACTGTAGCCAACTGCAGTTCACCAAACTCCATCCTATCTTTTGGACAGTCTGGCTTGGCATACTTGACTATAGCTGACTGCACTTGAGCTATATTGATAATATTGGCATGATAATAGTGGGGAAAGATGAGAGCTCGAACTGCAGACACTTGGAAAGAATGGCACAGCTAGCTATCACATGGGGTGAAGTTAATGCTCTGGCATTCGACAACCCCAACACAGAACTACTTCACTTCCACAACAAACAAACTACAAACACTACGGATACAGCCAAAGTCAAAAAACCTGTGGTACTCTGGTTGAGGCCAGCAATACACTGATATGGTTTGGTGTTTGGTTTGATAGGAAGCTATCTTTCAAACATCATATCAAAACTAAAACGGCTTCAGCTATGAGGGCATTTTGTCCCGGCTTCTTGGCATCGGTCCCGATGGTTCGGTAGTCGTAGCGCTGTTGCGATACCTGGAGTTAGGTTAAGCGAGGATGCGGTGAGATGAGGTGGGGTTGTCGTCATTAGGTTCTATGAGGTTCGATGGTGTGATGGATTAGTAATAGGAATTAGCGAGTCTCAAGGGGGCGTCAAGGGTTTAGCTTCGTTCCGCAGGGTGCGGGGTAGTGGCAGTGATACTTCCCAAGAGGGGGGAAGTATAAAGAGAATATAGAAGACAGCGATAGTCACTAGTAGAAAGTAGAGACTATAATATATTGTAGATAGATACAGAAGACGTTGCGTAAAGAGAAAAGAGAAAGAAAGAAAAGTACAGGAGTAGGCACCGTTGCCTCGCTTATATACCCGTTATTTCAGAGCCAAGCCTGACTCATATCCTCACGTAACCCCAACCATGACTCACATTCTCGTGTAATGGAAACCCATAGAACCTACTCTGACTCATCCCCGCCTCCTAGCTTACAGTAATCCCAACCCCGCCAATCGTTCCACTCCGCCGAACCTAGCGTATCCATGAAAGTAGCCCCTCCCTTCAAGCGCGAGCTCCTGCGAGCCTTGATCTCCCCTGGTCCTGGTTTAGCAGGATAGCGTTCATGGAACTTATCGACGGCGGCAGTCTGTTGATGATAATCGGCAGGTTCCCACGTGGGGTCAGCATACCCCGTCCACTTCACATAATACTGAAGTCCCTGGTTCCCATGATACCTCAAATCCAAAACTTCTTCGACCTCATATTCTTCCTCCTGATCAACAATAACAGGTGGGGGTGGTGATTGTATTTGCCCTGGTACAGGGTCGACGGCGGCAAGGTCCAACAGGGAAACATGGAAGACGAGATGCATCTTCATCGAACCAGGTAGGTTTAATCGATAAGCATAGGGCGAAACAACCTCTTGAACGGGAAAAGGTCCCAGTCTTTTCCAATCGAGCTTCCTGGAGTTCCGCGAGGTTCGAATATTCTTTGCTGAAACAAACATCATATCACCGACCCCATAACGTGGGGCGGGAGTACGTTTCATGTTAACTGACTTCTCTTGTTGGTCTTGAGCGGTCCTAAGTTGAGTTCGTAGATAATCATGTAGCTCCTTCATCTTGCCTGCAAAATCGTAGGCATCGAGGCTCGGGGGGGTCTTCTCCAATTTCCGTAGATCTATCGTGAATCGAGGGTGGTAGCCATAATTGGCAAAGAATGGGGTAGCTTTGGTCGAAGCTGATACTTGGTTATTTGCTGCAAATTCTGCCATTGGCAACCACTTGACCCAATCATCTTGTTGGTATGACACATACCCTCGGAGGTATTGCTCCATCACTGCATTCAATCGCTCTGTTTGCCCATCCGTCTCCGGATGAAAGGCTGTTGACATTCTGGCTTCCACCTTCAATTGTTTACAGAGGGATTTCCAGAACTTCGCGGTAAATTGAGTTCCCCTGTCGGACGTAATATGTGTAGGCAGGCCGTGTAGCTTCCAAACGTGTTGCAAATATAAATTGGCTAAATCTTCCGCATTGACAGTCGTATTACAGGGCAAGAGATGGCGCATCTTCGTTAACCGATCCACGACCACCAGTATGGCATCGTACCCTTCACTCTCTGGTAGACCCGTAACAAAGTCCATAGAAATCTCTCTCCAGGGTTGTTCTGGTATGGGTAGCGGTCGGAGTACTCCTAACTTCCCATGTGTCGTTGGCTTGCTTCGCTGGCAAATGTGGCAATTCCGAACGTATTGACCGATATAATCGTGCATATTTGGCCAATAATAGTCTCTGCTGACCAATTCGAAGGTTTTTTCTCTGCCAGGGTGTCCTGCCGAGGGGGCGTCATGATATTGTTTCAAAATCTCCAGCCTCAGTGGTGCATAATCGGGAACATAGATACTTCCGCGATAGACTAGGCGACCATCCGCTTCGGTGCATTCCGCTAGGGATATCTCCTTGCAGTGTTTTGTATCTGTCTGCCGTAGGTTCAGGATTTTTTATGGAAATGGGTCAGCTAAATATCCTTCATGAAATAATTTCTGTAGGGAGGCATTCTTTTCAGCGGGCTCATTTGCTAAAGAACCCGCTAACAAACTTAGCTTAGGATCCAAATTTTCCTTCTTTAAAACCGTCTGACTCTGGTGCAACAATCTTTCATCCCCTTCCTCAGGGAGATCTCCTGATCTCCTAGTCAACGCATCCGGCTTCCCACTCTGCTTTCCCGGTCTATATTTAATAATAAAATTAAATCGCGATAAATATTCTGCCCATCGTACCTGTCTCCTATTAAGTTGCTTGGTGGACATAAAATATTCGAGGTTTTTGTGATCGGAAATAACCTCAATGGGGTGTTTGGCTCCTTCCAGCTCCGGCCTCCATTCTTCGAAACATCTAATTATCGCCAGTAATTCTTTATCATAAATTTCGTAATTGCATTCTGCAGGTGTATGCTTCTTAGAAAAGAACGCCACGGGGTGTAGTTTCCCTTGTTCGTCATATTGGGAAAGTATGCCACCGGCAACATAGTCCGACACGTCTGTTTCCACTGTAATTGGTTTTTCAGGGTCGAAATGAATCAAAATAGGGGCGGTGGTAAAGGCTTCTTTCAAGGATTGAAGAGCTATTTCTGCTTCCGGAGTCCATAGGAAAGAAACATTCTTCTTTGTAAGTTTAGTCAAGGGGGCTGCAAGTTTCGATAATGCGAAGATAAAGCGGCGATAGAAGTTGGCAAAACCCAGAAAGGCTTGTATGTCTTTAACCGACTTAGGAGTGGTCCATTCTTGTACCGCCGATACCTTATGAGGATCCATACGAATACCATTGGGTTCCATAATCAGTCCAAGATAGGTAGTGCTCTGTGTATGAAATTCGCATTTCTCTGGTTTCAGCAGAATTCCATTTTCCTGTAGTACCCCCAATATAATTTCGACGTGGGGTTTGTGTTCCTCGAGGGAGTCACTATATATAAGGATATCATCCAAATATGCAGTGCAGAATTGGTCTAAGTGTTCTCGGAGGCAATCGTTGATAAAATGTTGAAAGGCAGCGGGAGCATTGGTAAGGCCGAATGGCATCACGGTGTATTCGAAGTGACCATAGCGGATCCTAAACGCCGTCTTCCATTCCTCCCCTTCGGCCATGCGGATTTGATTGTACCCTTGTCGTAAATCCAGCTTAGTGTACCACTTGGCTTTAGAGAGACGGTCCAAAGTTTCTCGAATTAAGGGTAATGGGTATTGATTCTTAACCGTCAGCTCATTTAACCCTCGGTAATCCACGCAGATATGAAGGGATCCATCGGCCTTTTTGACAAATAATACTGGAGCCCCAGCCGGGGATGAACTAGTGCGGATAAACCCCTTAGAGAGATTCTCCCAAATGTAGTCCCTTAGTGCGTGTAACTCGTCCCTGGACATACCATAGAGGGGGCCAAATGGAGGCTCCTTTCCTTCCTTCAGGGGTATCTTATGGTCGTAGGGGCGTCGAAGCGGTAGGTCCTGGGCAAAGGCTTCATCAAACATATTCAATCGGTTGTGATAGCATTCGGGAATCTTTTGTTTCCATCCATTCTTTGGAGCGTCCTGAAGAGCCTTCTCAATCTCATACAATGTTATGCTGCAGATTTGTAGTTGTTTGCGACGGGTGAGGCGGCTAAAGGGGACTGGGCCTATCATATAGGTTGGGGGTTTAATACCGGGAATAACATCGGGGGTAGTCATAGAATTGCAGTTCTTTTTACAGAACTCTGAGTCAAAGGCCACCGTATTGCTCTTAAATTTAAGAGTGGCATCGTGATGTTGCAGCCAAGGGATACCAAGGACTAGGGGGTACTGTCCCAACTTAGTAACAAAAAGTAGAATTTGTTCTTGGTGAGAGCCGATAAGTAAAGGTACACGGCATATTGAGGTAATTTGTCCGGATGCAATAGGTCTCCTATCAATCACCTCAAGAGTACGAGGCATTTTAAGGGGGAGAAGAGGAAGTTGGTGATGGCGCGCAAAGGTTTCATCAATAAATGCGAATCCCGAGGCCCCAGTATCAATCATAGTATAGGTGGAAATAGAGTTCTTATTGTGAGCAATATTACAGGCTACAACCAAGTGGTCTCCATTTAATTCCTCCTCTGCCACAACCGAAACCGAAAACCCAGAAATAGAAAACGCAGATAAAGAAAATTCCTTTGAAGGTCCCTGGCAAGGGCCATGATACTGGCCAGGGACTACTGAAAACCCGAATTACCGGAAGACAAAACAACATCCGTAGAAGAGGAAATAGGAGCGGGGTTCTCGACGGGGGCCGCGGGGGGAGCAGACAGAGCAGCGCCTCTTATTACTGAAGGGGGAGCACGGGGGCGATGGCCTTGGGGGCAGTTGGCGAAGACATGGTCGGGGGCGGCACAGTAGGCGCAGCGGCCATTCTCCATTCTCCATTTCTTTTCGGCGGTGGTAGTGTGTCGGCGGCCATTAGCAAACGTATATCTACCCTCCGGTGGGGAGCGTATAGTGGGGTGAGCCTGAAGAGCGGAAAGATTCATAGGGGCCAGGCCTCCTGGTGTATGCGACGGGTGTGGGGAAGCTGGTTGGGAAGCAAATTGTCCCATCGGATTTCTATTGGTTTTGTGGGCATCCCTCCTGGCCCTAATCCTATTATCCATAGTCATAAGTCTCCTGACATAGGCATCAAAACCTTCCTCAACAGTGTCTTGATAAATCATGGCATCCTTGAGTTCGTCGGATAGTCCAGTTTCCAGGGCGTCCTTCTTGGCTTCCTCATTATAATCGAGTTGGCCCATAATGCGTAAAAATTGAGTAAGATAGGTCGCGAAGTCTCCTTTGCCTTGGCGGAGGCCTTGGAGCTCCCTTTTGGCAGTGCCTCTAGGGTCTGGGTCTCCGAAGGAAGCTTCCAAAAATGCAACAAAGGTAGCGACAGAAACAAATGGGGCGGCATCTCCGGTGGCCATTGGGATGACCTGATCTAGGGCCTTCCCTTCCAACCGACTTACTGCATAGAAGACCTTAGCCTCTTCGTTCAGGAACCTATCATGGTTAACCCTGAGCTTGGTACGGAGGAGATTAAGGAACCCGGGTAGCTCCTTGCGGGTCCCATTAAACTTGGGCGGGTCTGGGAATTTCTCTGAACGAAAAACTGGAGGCGGATTATTAACAGGTGGGGGAGGAACTATTGGTGGGGTGGGGGTGATGGTGGTGGTGGTGGTGGTGCGCGAGCTGCAGCGAGTTGGAATTCCAGGGTTCGGACCTGGAGCTTGACCTAGAAGAATCGTATGCTTGCTCTAGGTATGGCGGTCATTTGGTTTCCATGGCTTTCGGCCAACTCTATGTCGTGGTTTGATTAAGTGTAAGGGCTCGCTTTAGCGTCCCAGTTGTCTGCCTTCCAAACTCGCATCTCACCTTCGCGTACAAGACGAGGAGATGGTACGTAGTGATTTAGTGTTTATCTTCGAGCTGTGTGGCAAATCCTCAAAAGGCTCATTGAGGAATTTGGTAATTGCCATCGATGGGAGTGACCCCATCTGGATGCGGGCCTTGTGGCGAGGCAGGTGGGGGAAGGCAGGCAGTAGACATATACGTATGTGCACCCGAGATGGTTCGGCTACTCAGACGACGGCAAGCATCGTCACATCTCAAGGGGGCTGTCAAAGAGTTTTAGCTTCGTATCATACCGCAGGCGTGCGGGGTAGTGGCGTGATACTTCCCAAGAGGGGGGAAGTTAAAAGAGAATATAGAAGACATCGATAGTCACTAGTGAGAAAGTAGAGGACTTATATATTTGTAGATAGGATAGCAGCATAGAAAGTTCGCCGTTAAGGAGAAAAAAGGAAAGAAAGGAAAGGGTACAAGGAGAATAGGCAACCGTAGCCCAACAAGTAGCTATTATTATACCGTTCTCTCTCTCACGAGCCACCTCGACTCATAATTCAATATTCAAAACCGATATCGATTGCGTAACCCACACACCATGACTCACATTCTCGTGTAATGGAAACCCATAGAACCTACTCTGACTCATCCCCGCCTTCTAGCTTACAGTAATCCCAACCCCGCCAATCGTTCTACTCCGCCGAACCTAGCGTACCCATGAAAGCGAGATAGTGGAGAGGAAGGCAAGGTGTGGTTGCGATAGGTTTCTATGTACTTCTGTGAGTGAAGGTGTGAGTCATCTTGAACTGGTGGAGGAGAAGTGTTTAATAGCGGAGATAGATATTTTCCTTAGGTCTTTCTTTCTTTTCTCTCTGCTTCGTCCTCCTGTTACCTCAGTACATAGGAATCTATTCCTATTCCCAAGCCATAGCTCCCCGTACCTAAAGATTCTTTTCTCTAAAAAGAGGAAACCTATAGTACCTATTATCGTTCTCGCCGAGGTCCATCCGGTCCTCACTTTCTCTGCCCCGCACTCTTGTGCCCTTGCTCTTGCCTTTGCCTTTGCCGGTGCCTGTGCTTGTGCCTGCCCAGTGTCGTTCCTGTATTTGTCAGTCTCCTCGCCGCGTAGGCTGTGCTCCTTGAGTTCTGCTGCGTCATCATTGTAATCTTCTACTTTGCGTCGGTTTACTCCGTCACACTTTGCTGTAGTAGTTCTACCGCTATTTGACGTTGATTCAATGTCCTCTCTTTATAATTTTCCTGAATCCAACAATGATTTTGAAAGATTTATATAGCTTCAATTTCCATATATATCCAAGGACTCCAATAATGGTCATATCGAAAAATTGAATCAATTGAATTCGATTTGCTTTTAGCATCTGAAAGCATAGTTTGCCGATATGTTGAATTGAAAGGCTTTTGATCTATGTACTGGCCATGACCCCAAGGATAAAGAACAGGAGAGAGTAATGCTTCTAATGCTAGATCAGTTCGGTTTATCCCAATTTGGTGTTGATTGTCAACTTATCCGATTCCAAAGATCCTACAAGTAATTGCTCTTGAGTTGTTGGATCTCCTTGATAAAGAGTAACAATTGGAAATGTATCAAGTGCTAATTCTCTTTTTACATCATATCCCTGAAATAAAAGATTATTCTCCAACAACTATACTCTTGCTCGTTCAAGATGTTTGTGATGGAGTAACCCGACGCAAAGAAGAAGATGACAATGATGACGCAGAAGGACCCGAGGAGCACAACTATCACGGCGTGGAGCGTACTTAGTGATGTTGCAGGAAGAAGGATTAGTCAGAGGTTTTCTAGGATGTTCTATGAGGTTCTGTTGCAGGGATTCTATGAGTCAATATTGCGCATGTATTTCTAATAAGGGGTGTTTCTTGAGATTCTATGAGTTTCTATGGTATGAGTCAGCGAAGCGATTTCGGGGCTATATATAGGAAGCTCTCTCCCTCGCTTGTAGGATTTTCCTTTCTTTCCTTTCTTCTTCACGCAACCTTCCTGTCAACTAGGCAATGCAACTTTGGGACTTCGAGTGCCCTCTTCTAGTTCCTGCTTCGCTCATTGCTCCTAGTGATTTAATAACCTCCGCCTCGCTTCGGCTTCCCGCTTTACCTCGTCCGCCTCGTCCCGCTCTGGTTTGGTGTTATATACCTTGGCAAGTCTCGACCCCACACACGCCCTGCTCCGTGATAACAGCCTCAGCGACGAGGAGACTGACGAAGACAGGGGCAACATCGGGCAGGCACAAGCACACGCACCGGCGAAGGCAAAGGCAAAGGCAAGGGCACAAGGGTGCAGGGCAGGGAGAGTGAGGACCGGATGGACCTCAACGAGAACGATGAGAGGTACTATGGATTTTCTCTTTCTAGAAGACAGATCTTTGGTATGAGGGACTATGGTTTGGAAATAGGAGTAGATTCCTATGTACCGAGATAACAGGAAGACGAGACAGAGAGAAAAGAAAGGAAAACATCTATGCCCGCTATTTAACACCTCACCTCCACCAGTCCACTATGACTCAATCATCGGCTCATAGAAATCCATAGAAATCCATCGCATCCACACCTCGTATTCCTCCCCACCATCCCTTCTATTTCCATTACAAATCCGTCAAGTCATCGAACCTTCTAGAACTCAATGACGACACCCCCTCTTCAACACACTCCTTCCTCGCTTAATTATACCTAAACAATCATAACCGCGCTTCGACTACCGAACCCTCGAGACTAATGCCAAGACGCCGGGACAATGTTCCAGATTATATCCTTAGTCAAATCGATTTCTTGAACTTTCCAAATATACTCCTATACAACTGGTATATAGAGCAATTGTCTGTGGATTTCGAGTTGTATTTATTTTACCTGTAAGTGTTCGATACGTAGAATATGGATTATGAGTTTGTTGATGACTTTGAGTACAACCCAAATTTGTTTGTAAGGTAATTGGCGACAGAAAAATACGTGAATATTGATGAATATCTGTTAGCTCAGATGGCCATGGGCCAGCATTTGGTCATGAACGGAGTATGATTTTGCAAGAGTGACATACAGCAACACACTCAACTCCGCTCTTTATTTTGATGATAATATTGTATTGGAGAACTGATTTTAATGGATATTGTATAATATAGTCGTGTCAAATCCATTTAATACTTCTTTGCAATAGGAGTATTGTACAAAAAGCGCATGGATATTGAGGAAATGATTTATCGTATTTCAACTCAAAACGCCGAATGAGGTTCTTGAATAAACGATTAGGGACAAAAGATAGTATAGTAACTTCTGATGGATGAGTTTCGAGATTTAGCTGTAATCGTATTAGACATTAACGTCGTATTATCGTTTTAATTGAAAACTGCATGATTGATTTGGTTCTCATTTTGTATATAGGAGTAGGAAGAAACTAGTCCTTTATCAAATGGCAACAAATTATCGGCAGGTACGAAAACGCCATTTCAAATTCTACGTTGAGGATTGGTCTCGGAATATTGTGATTCACAGCTTTGAGGAACTTAAATATAGGTTCAAAATGATATCATTTCAGTTCTCGTATTTTCAAAACGAAAGCTAATAATTGCAAAACATTAGCAACGTTACATAATATATATAAATATATCATTTGAAAAAGAATTATAAAAGTATTTGCAATTGTAAGAACTTAAGTAAGTGAAAGAAAAACCCAACAAAAAATATAGTATTGAAAAAAACTTAATTGGAAATACATATCAGAAATATAAATAGAACTTGAATAAATAAAAACTAATTTGCTGCCCTTCTTTTTCCTTTTGAACAAGTCGTAATAGTGTTTAAGTTTTGTCCATATACAGTATTATCATCAGTTCCTTCAATTTGTACTGACAACTTGAAGAATACTTGTTCTTGAATAGGATTTTCAACGATATTCAAAAGAGGAGATATACTTAGTGATTTCTCTCAATGAACCCTCTCGAAATTTCTACTCTTATCAACATTCGGAGATTCAGAACATAATGATTGATCTTTGCTTAAACCTGAAAGTTCTATAGTTTCAACTTCAAGTTGTTGAGTATTGATTGGCCTGCCTAATTGTGATATCGGATTGAAGAAAGTCCCTTCAGGAGTAGTGTTGCTGAGTCTTCCCGTATTTGAACTGACTGTAGTAGATTGTCCCAGCGTCTTGACATCGGTCCCGAGGGTTCGGTAGTCGAAGCGCTGTTGCAATTGTTTAGGAATGGTTAAGCGAGGAGGGGGTGTGCTAAAGGAGGTTGTCGTCATTTAATTCTAGGAGGTTCGATGGCATGATGGATTTGTAATGTAGATAGCGGAGATGGTGGGGAGGAATACGAGGTGTGGGTGTGAAAGGTTTCTATGGGTTTCTATGAACAGATGTGCGGGTTATAGCGGATTAGTGGGGAGGAGTGTTAAATAGCGGGGCTAGATGTTTCCTTAGTTCTTTCTTTCTTTTCTCTCTGTCTCGTCTTCCTGTTATCTCGGTACATATGAATCAACTCCTATTTCTAAGCCATAGTTTCTCGTACCAAATCTTGATCCTCTGATAAGGGGAAATCCATAGTTCCTCTCATTGTTCTCGTTGAGGTCCATCTGGTCCTCACTCTCCCTGCTCTGTGCCCCTGTGCCTTTGCCTTTGCCTTTGCCTTGCCGGTGCCTGTTGCTTGTGCCTGCCCGGTGTTGCCTTTGTCTTCGTCGGTCTCCTTGTCGCTCAGGCTGTGCTCCTCGGGCCCTTCTGCATCATCATTGTCATCTTCTTCTTTGCGTTATATTACTATTAGGGTGTCGCACCGGGCTACCAGAGTAGTACTGTAAAGAGCTCAGAGTCCGAAACGCTAACTGCAAAGGCAGAAAGGAACGGGGTCACTTCAGTCTAAACGTAACTAGAATCTCCGCGGTCCGACGCTAGTCCGACGAGTATAGAAAGTTGTTTAGATTGGGGTAATGCTAACACGAAGATTGGTTCAGGTAGATATTTTCAAGGATCACTAAGAGCGTATAGAATAGAGGTAATAGATTTATATCGTTAAGACTCTTTCTTCGTCGATGATGATTTCACAAAGTCGAAGAATGACACTGTATTTATATCCCGCGCAAAAATGTCACGCGGACTAAGAACTATCATTACAACATATGTGGGAGAACCAGAAGACCGTGATAATCGCGAAGAAAACAAAACACCAACGCCAACGTTCACAACGCCTTTTAAAACCCTTATGTTACATCGCGCTACTGCATGCACTCAGTTTTTTCGTCAGCGGGAAGTGCCGAAGTCAGCCTACCTGATACCTCCTTGGTACCGGGGCCTCGACTTCACTCGCCAACTCTTTCCCTGAATCGTTATCTATCACTAAGGAGCATGGCTCAACATTAGGACTATCAACGATTAGGTACCGGAGGTGTCGGGTAGTCTTACCTTTCCCTGAGAAGTTACCAGCGTCAGCTTTCCCAAAACCTTTGCCATTTGATCAGTTTTGGTCCGATTGATCCCAAACTTGAACTGCTGCCCCCTCATATACCCACCGGTGTCCTAAGTTGCTGCGCCGGCGCTTTAACACTCTAGGAGATTTTCTCGGGGTTGAAAACGTGTCTTTTAACTGGTATTCCGCAACTCCGTAACCTGGCCCATACTGGCACCACTGTACCTCTCTGGGGCACCAATTGGGATTTTAGTAGCATAGGGAGGCTTTGCTGGTCTTCCTGTCTCCAAATCCCGTAACAGTTACTCTGTCACATAGATGATTCAAAAGATTCTGACAAGGACTGTCGTAAATAGGGCTCAAAGATATATTTTTTGGTTGATTGAGTTGAGTTCCGGTCTGTATTTTATATTGTGATGGAGCAGAAGGATCCGAGTGTGATGAAGTAACTCGACGCAAAGTAGAAGATGACAATGATGACGCAAAAAGACTCGAGGAGCACAGCCTGCGCGACGAGGGGACCGACGAAGACAGGAACAACGCTGGGCAGGCATAAGCACAGGCACCGGCAAAGGCAAAGGCAAGAGCAAGGGCACAAGAGCGCGGGGCAGAGAAAGTGAGGACCGGATGGACCTCAACGAGAACGATAATAGGTACTATAGGTTTCCTCTTTTTAGAGGAAAGAATCTTTGGGTACGGGGAGCTATGGCTTGAGAATAGGAATAGATTCCTATGTACCGAGAGAACAGGAAGACAAAACAGAGAGAAAAGAAAGAAAGAACTAAGGAAAACATCTATCTTTGCTATTTAACACTTCTCCCCCACCAGTCTGGTATGACTCACACATTCCGCTCATAGAACTTCATAGAAACCCCTCGCTACCACACTTCGTATTCCTCCCCACCATCTCGCTAATTCCTATTACCAATCCTCTCTGCAACCAAACCTCATAGAACCTAATGACAATAACCTCACCTCATCTCACCTCATGTCACCTCATCCTCGCTTAACATAACTCTATCTGTCGCAACAGCACTACGACTACTGAACTATTGGGACCGATGCCAGACGCCAGGACACCGAGTCGGGAGAAATGATTTTATCAGAACTTGCATATGAAGATGAAAATGATGGACTTTCCTTTTTGATTTTTATTCGAGCTCATCAACAAGCTTTACCATTTGTGACTGGAGTCTTTTGAGTCTCCTGATACCCCAAATAATCTTCTTAAACTTGGAAAATCTTCCTGATGCTTGTTTAGGAGAATCAGATATAGCTGATGTTATATATGTCTTCATAAGCCTGAGGGCTTTCGTTTGGCTTTTGGAGTTTGGAAAAAAGTTACTTTATCATCTTTTGGTATGATGTTTGTGAGTAAAGTTGATTAAAAGTATATGTCCATACGCTAATATATGTTAGCAATATTTTTAAATTATAGATATCTCTAACAATTTACCTCGATCACCTTCGTATTCATATTGATATTTCAATGCAATATCAAGAATATTTCCGGAGTTTAGATAAGGTGCAAGTTTTGAAAATAGTGGTGATTTGATATCAAAATTTTTCATTATTCTTGGTATTACGTTATTTATTCAAGTAAAAACTTACAAGTATATCATTTCGTAATTTTCCTTCATATTGATACATCTGTCCTTCAAAGTATTTTAATGTACCAATTTGATCAATGAATTTGAGATCGGACATCTCGTAAACGGTTGAGGTTATATATCAAGAATTCCAATTGGTATGACTTCCTGATCACATTTTGAATAACTCCAAATTGCGTAAGAGTGTATACTAATACAATAGTTGATTTGTTACGTTTGATAGTATATACTAACAGTTTTTTCAACTTGAAAAATTGAAAGAAATAATAAATATTAAAACATACCTTTGGTTTTCTTCCAGCTATCAAAATAACAGTTCCGTTGAAAATATAAAACTTATCTAGATATAAAGAGGTTTCAAGAGACTGAAGAAATTTAACTTCAACCTCTCTTTTGATTCCGTCCCAGATCCTCGTAGGATACTGTTGCACACTTATAACCACCAACTCACATTATCGCGACAACAAAACTAACAAAAGTAAAGTAAATTGGCTTGATTAAATAATTAAGAAAATGTCCCGGCGTCTTGGGATCGGTTCTGACGGTTTAGTCGTCTAAGCGCTGATGTGACTAACGGAGGAATATTAAGCGAGGGGGGGATGCGATAAGGTTGGGGTGCCGTCATTAGGTTCTATGAGATTCTATGGCGTGATGGATTTTGTAATATAATTAGAAAAGATGTTGGGAAGGGAACGAGATGTAGTTGCGATGGATTTCTATGGGATTCTATGGACAAAGGTATGAATCATAGCGGACTGGCAGAGGAGGGTGTTAAATAGCGCGAAAAGACTTTTTCTTTAGTTTCTTTCTTTCTTTCTTCTCTGTCTCGTCTTCCTATTATCTCAGTATATATGTCCCGGTGTCTTGGCAGCGGTCCCGAGGGTTCGGTACATCAGCAAGCATATTCGACTGTGACAGAGTAACCCGACGCAAAGTAGAAGATGACAATGATGACGCAGAAGGACTCGAGGAGCACAGTCTACGTGACGAGGAGCACAGTCTACGTGACGAGGGAGACCGAGGAAGACAGGAACAATGCTGGGCAGGCACAAGTACAGGCACCGGCAAAGGCAAAGGCAAGGACAAGGGCACAAGACCGCAGGACAGAGAGAGTGAAGACCGGATGGACCTCAACAAGAACGATGAGAGGCACTATGGCTTTCCTCTTTAAAGGACAGAATCTTGTGGTGCAAGAGGCGATGGCTTAAGAATAGAAGTAGATTCCTATGTACCGAGATAACAGGAAGACGAAACAGAGAGAAAAGAAAGAAAGAACCAAGGAAAACATCTATACCTGCTATTTGACCCCGTTGCTCCACCAGTCCGCTATGACTCATACATCAGCCCATAGAAACCCATAGAAATCAATCGCAACCAACCTCGTATTCCTCCCCACCATCTCTACTATTTGCATTCAACTTACCAATCCATCAGGCCATCGAACCTCCTAGAATCCAATGACGACACCTCCTTCTCAGCATACCCCCTCCTCGCTTAACATTACTCTAACAACCACAACAGCGCTTCGGCTACCGAACCCTCAGAATCCATGCCAAGACGCTGGGACATCGACCCTACCTGAGGCCCGGGAGGTGTGGGAGACGTTCGGAGACACCCATCAAACTTTCGATCTCCAGGAGCTTACCTGCCCATACGAGGGCCTCCTGAGCCTTTGCGGAAGCCTCCTGAGCCTTCAAGAAGGCTTAGCAGGCTCTCCTGATGCTAAGCGGCGCTCTTCTGGTGCCCTTCTGGAGGCTTTGTTATTCTCTCTCAAGAGGCTGCGAGATGATATCGTAGACCTCCACACTAGTAAGAGGTTTTTGTTTAGAGAGGCTTCAGAGACGCTCTGTTACAAGCCCAAGGATGAGCAGGGCGTTCTCGTGAGGGCTCCCCAAGCCCTCCTGATATTTCTGGAGGATTAAGCGAAACCTCGCAAGCTCTCCTGTAATTCCTGCCAATCTCCTGGGCTCTCCCAATATCTCCAAGGACTTTCAAACTATTACTAAACTACTGATACCTCAATATCCACTTTGATTATTCATACCATACATCAAAATAAGAGTCCTCCGCCAAAATCACATTATCAACTGTCGAGGCGGAAAGGAGGCTCTTGAAATGCCTCTCCCGCCTTCGCCATGCCCACGCCCCCTAAACCACTTCTCTCAATCGCTACTGATGCTTCCCTTTCTTCCCCGCGCACCTTTGCAGCTCTCCATGCGGCTATATCCGCAGCTAATTGCTAGTGAACATCACCCTCCTCCAGGCCGACTCTGGATATAACCTCTTCATGCCCTCTTAACTCATTGACCTAAAAGACTTGTTAGTATATAGATAAGGCTCTTTGAGACTTTTTTATTTACCTTCTCGCGAATTGATTCTCGTATTACTTCCAGTGTGCACTCCTGGTTCTCCTTGCTTCTCTTCCCCATGTGCTTAACATCCTGTTATACGTAGCTGGAGGTATCCCGAGGTCAAAAGAAGCCTTTTAGAGGGCTTGGTGTGCCTTACTCATGATATCCGGATTCTGATGCGGATTGAAGTTCAACCCTTCGACGTATATGCCTGTTTTCCAAGATCGTAAGATAAACCAGATTGCGGTGGAAACTAGGCTGATAAACGCCTGAGATATATCATCAATGAAATCAGGATCCTTGGCCCCACGCATTTTATCACCTTTGTAATATTTTAGAAATCTTACTTCTACAATTTCCGGGTCCCAAAAGTGAAGCCGGCCTGTCTAGTGGCCGTGAGCACCTTGCCGAAGTCTCATGGAACGGTGGAGAGAGCTCTTACAGTATAATTATCAGGATTGCTTATAGAACGTTCATTTCTCGAGGAGAAAGGACATCTTCTTACCCTTTGCCTCTGGCGTTTCTCTTCGCTCAAGCCATACAAAAGATCCTTCGACATGCAGTCCTTCACTGTAAAAACAAGGTGCGATCTTGTCCCGGCGTCTTGGCATTGGTCCCGGGGGTTCGGTAGTCGAATCGTATTATGATTGTTAAGGTATTGCTAAGCGAGGAAGGGGTGAATTAAGGAGGGGGGTGTCGTTATGGGATTCTGGTAGGTTCGATGGCGTAATGGATTTGTAATGTAAATGCAGGAGATGGTGGGGAGGAATACGAGGTGGCAGCGACAGATTTCTACGGGTTTCTACGGGGTGATGGTGAGTCATAGCGGACTGGTGAAGGAGGGGTGTTAAATAGCGATAGGTTTTCTTAGTTCTTCTTTTTTTTTCGTCTCGTCTTCCTGTTATCTCTAAGGAATACTCCATTTCTAACCATAGCCTTCGTACCGATACTCGATCTCTGACAAAGGAACCCATGTACTCTCATTTTCTCGTGAGTCCATTCGGTCCTCACTTCCTCTCATGTGTGCCTTTCCTTGCCTTTGTCTTTGCGGCCTGTTTTGCCTCGGTGTTACCTTTTCTTCGTCGGTCTTCGTCGTTAGGCTGTGCTTCAAGTCCTTCTGCTTCTTGTCATTTTTCTTTGCGTCAAGTTACTGTACAGATTCACCCAGAACAATGATTTACTAATGGAAGAGTAGCGAAAGCTCACTAAGCCTCCAAAAGGGCGAGCACTCACGTCGCCCTTAGCAATTAGTCATTGGTGACTGGATTAAAATCGTCGTTGCCTCATTAAACATGGACGTTAATACTAAGAGATAGCTTGAGTAAAGTCAACAATGTATAACTGAGAGGTTCCACAGCTTGATACGATTGGCCTCTGCTGATGTTCATTAATTGAAGTCAGGCTTGGTGCTCATATGCGAAGGCGTTGGGTTCTTGTTCGGGTCTGAGCATCGATCCGGGGAGTAGTGGACGCTGTTGTATGTTAGGTTTGTAAGCGAGGGGGGGTGCTCTGGGTTCTAGGAGGGTGGTGTGTGGATTTGTAATGTAATAGAGAGGTTGTGGGAGGAATACGAGGTGTGGCAGCGACAGATTTCTACGGGTTTCTACGGGTGATGTGTGAGTCATAGCGGACTGGTGAAGGAGGGGTGTTAAATAGCGGGATAGATGTTTTCCTTAGTTCCTTCTTTTTTTTCTTCGTCTCGTCTCCTGTTATCTCGGTACATGGGAATCAACTCCTATTTCTAAGCATAGCCTCTCGTACCGAATACCGATCCCTGACAAGAGGAAACCCATGGTACCTCTCATTGTTCTCGTTGAGGTCCATTCGGTCCTCACTCTCCCTGCTCCATGCCCCTGTGCCTTTGCCCTTGCCTTTGTCTTTGCCGGTGCTGTGCTTGTGCCTGTCCGGTGTTACCTTTTGTCTTCGTCGTCTCCTCGTCGCTTAGGCTGTGCTCCTCAAGTCCTTCTGCGTCATCATTGTCATCTTCTTCTTTGCGTCAAGTTACTCCGTCACAGATCTCACCCACGAACAATTGATTTGAACCTAATGGAAGAAGTTAGCGAAAGCTCACTAAGCCCTCCAAAAGGCGCGAGGCACTCACGTCGCCCTTAGCTAACTTAGTCATTGGTAGACTTGGATTAAAATCGTCGTTTGCCTCATTCCAAACCGATGGACGTTAATACTAAAGAGAATCAGCTTGAGGTCAAAGCTCCTCGAACAATGTATAACGTCCGAGAAGGTATTCCACATGCTTGATTACGGACTTGGCCTCTGCTGCATGTTCATTAATGAAGTCAGGCTCTGGTGCTCCATACTGCGAAGGCGTTGGCGTTCTTGTTCCGGCGTCTGAGCATCGATCCCGAGGGTTCAGTAGTGGAACCGCTGTTGTAATTGTTTAGGTATTGTTAAGCGAGGGAGGGGGTGTCTTCACTGGGTTCTAGGAGGTTTGATGGTGTGATGGATTTGTAATGTAAATAGCAGAGGTTGTGGGGACGAATACGAGATGTGGATGCGACGGATTTCTATGGGTTTCTATGAGCTGATGAATGAGTCATAGTGGACTGGTGCAGGAGAGGTGTTAAATAGTGGGTATAGATGTTTTTCTTAGTTCTTTCTTTCTTTCCTCTCTGTCTCGTCTTCCTGTTATTTCGATACATAGGAATATACTCCTATTTCCAAGCCATAGTTCCTCGCCTACAAGATCCAGTCCTCTGTAAGAGGAAAACTCATAGTACCTCTCATTGTTCTCATTGAGGTCCATCCGGCCCTCACTTTCTCTGCTCTTCGATCTTGTGCCCTTGCCTTTGCCTTCGCCGGTGCCTGTGCTTGTGTCTGCCCGGTGTTGGCTCTGCCTTCGTCGGTCTCCTGGTCGCGTAGGCTGTGCTCCTCGAGTCCTTCTGCATCATCATTGTCATCTTCTACTCTGCGTCGGGCTACTCCGTCACTGTCACGGCATGATTGGTATGTTCGGGACTCGGTGGAAAGGAATTAGTAATGGTGTCGGGATTCTTCGGGTTGGCTATATCGGAGTTTAGTATGTAGATCGGTTACGGTTCGGAGGTTTCCCCTCTATGGGTTTCTATGGGTTTCTGTGATATGGATTAGTCATTGATGTAAGCATATGCTATATATAGGGGTTGGGATTTCCTTTGTCTTTTCTTTCCTTCTTTCCTTACGCAACCTCCTGTTATCAACCTTTCCCTTTAGGTTCCTGTTAGTTCTCTTCGGCTCGGTTTCTCCTCCTGTCCTGATATAAAATATACTCTTGGTTCTATTCTTCGTCCTGTCCTCGTTATCGGTTGTGCCCCTTGGTATCACCGTGTCCTGAATTCGTTTGCCTCGCTTAACCCCGTTGTCCCGGCGTCTTGGCAGTCGTCCCGACAGTTCGGTAGGCGATGCACGATTGTGGTTGTTAAGGTAATGATAAGCGAGAGTGGGGAGTACGAGGTGGAGGCTGTCGTCATTAGGTTCTAGGAGGTTCGATTGCGTGATGGATTGGTAATGTAGAATAGCGAAGATGGTGGGGAGGATTATG